>JAASFN010000600.1:0-16795 GCA_023333795.1 Globisporangium rhizosaccharum | reverse complement strand
GTGTGCTGGCATACAACGAGCAAGTGATGTGGACATGCTTGACGCGTTTTCACACAACAAGTCGAATCACAAACACCAATGTATTGCAAATTGGGTATTGTCCAACATGATATTGTATTGTATTGCAACTCGATAGATCACTACTCGTCTGCTACTGCTGCTCGATGCTGGCGCTGCAGTCGACGCTTCTGTCGATGATCAAGCCAGAACAGCGCCATACTGGGCAGCTCGAGATGGCCAACTCGGAACTGTGCGTCACTTGCTCGAACATAGCGCAGACATCGACAAAGCTGCGCATGATGGATCGACTCCTCTTCTCCATGCGACTGCCCAAGGACGCATCGACATCGTGAATATCCTTGTCGAACCTGGTGCAGATGCGACTATCGCTGCGAACGACAGCTACTACAACACATCGCGTGCAACCAAAGAGACGTTGTGGTTGCTCGCATTCTGGTGCGTGAAGGTGGCGCTGGCATCGATACAGCAGGTTGTGACAGTTCGACATCGCTCTTCACAGTACGCTCGCGATACTCCCGTGGCATGCACGTAACAACCTCGAGTGTGTTCGTCTCTTGCTCAAGCATCACGCAGATGCCAGCAAAGTGAGACACGACAGCTCAGCTGAATAGTACACCACTGTGGATATCGTGAGCAGAGCAGTGCAACCGCTCCTCGATGCCGGCACCTCGAATCCAGTCGGTGGCAGAGCGACACTCGGCAAGCGGACGGTTCTCCTCCAAACCGAGACTATCGGATCAGTAGCATGTCTGAAGGTGCACAATCAAGCAATGAGGCTGGCCGATCTCTTAGCTCGTGTGCCAGTTGTCAGTGTCCTGCGTGACGAAAGCCTTGTGGTGAAACCAGTCATCACATCAGTTACGACTGTCTCGTCGCTTCAGTCGTTCCCACTCGACTACGAGTCCTACAGTAGCAGGACGTTGTTGTTGTCTGCAAGCAACTCACGACTGGTGCTCACTCGCTCACGCTGCGGCATGGCATGGCTCCTCTCACTGCTGCTGCTGCACTCGCTGCTTGCAATCGTCGCGAGTGCACACAGCACATCCGTGCGAGTGCGTGATGTGGCAGATCAGCTACTCTTGACCGACAGCTTGGACGGAGACGCTCGCGTCCAAGTGTTTGACTCGCACGAGACGTTCTTCAAAGCAGGTGGAGCCGCAACTGTGGATCTTGCACACTCTACGACTGGGAACACAACTGCCTTTGGCTCTGTCGCTGTGATCAGCTCAAGCACCAGTAGTAGCAGCAACGACGAGCTCACGCACCCAGACAACACGACGGAGCGGCTACGACCGCGTGCATCAACCCAGCTCTACTACAACTGCACGTCGACGCCCCACATCTGGGACTACAGTCAAGACGCCAACATCGACACCATAGCCTACTTTGACGTCTCTGAGCTTGAAAGCAGCAACACCAGCGATACCGATGACACCAACGCGACGCTGCGAGTGCGCTTTGCCGTTCGCGACTGTGCACTGCTGGACAACTACTCGGTCGCGCAGATCGTCGCTGGGAATGCGTTCTTTGGAGTCGAGGTCGCAGCTGCAAACCTGCTCTTTCGCGTCGTCGAGAGCGAGCTGGAGCTGCTGGATGCCGCTGATGCGACGGACGATGAGGTATACGCTGCGAATGTGCGCTGCGTGGTGTCGGTGGTGCTCGTGCGCGCTACGATAGAAAATATGTATCCTGAGTGCGAGGTCGCGTTCAAGTCGAACGACGTGCGCAGTTTGACGATGCAGACCGACACATCCATGACAGACCGCTCTTCCGACACAGCACCAGCCACTCCAAGCGCCAATGCAAACAACGCTGCAATGCTGGTGTGGAACCTCGCAGCCGACGGCGCGACGGTTCTCGAGCCCGAGTACGTCTTCTTCGAGCGCGGTGACTGCTCCGACATCCACAACGCGAGCGCCGACTGCTGTCGCGTCACGTGCCGCAACTGCTCGCTCGCATTCGACCTGGACGCGATCGAGGTCCACTACACTGCGCGTCCGTCCACAGCGTCAGGCAATGTGTCAGTGAGCGGGAACGGCAGCTTCACACTCGCTGTGTTTGCGCCACACGGATGACATGTCAGCGGCTTGCGCACGCCCATCTCGCTGCCGATCCGCAGCACCTTGATCGAGCACTGGGGCTTCGCGCTCGATGTCTCGCTCGAGCTCTTTCAGCACACGGAGCTGGACATCGTAGCACACACCTCAGGGGGTCGTCCTCGGCTCGAACGTGACTGTGCGCGCGTTCACTGGCGGCTTTGTGAACGACACGCCGTTCGTGAGTGGCAAAGTCGTGCACTCGCCCACTGTAGCAATCACACCCTCATCCGCGACTCTCGACATGCGTCTCCACACTGGCATTGCACTCCATCTCGTCGTCTCGCTGAGCTTCTTGAATGGACTCGGCTCGATCCGCGTCGGCGTGCAGACCGAGTCGTTCCTTGCGTTCGAAGCATCTACGAGTACACCTGAGCTCTTGGATGTACTCCCGACGGAGAGCAATAAACACTTGCTCGTCACGACAGGCGACTGCAGCGTGCCGCACGCGATGCGGTACAACCTCACTGGCGGCTACGAGAACACGCGACTGCTGTATGGCGTCACATTGCACCAGAACAACAACACGTCACTTGATATAAATGTGTTCGCCATGGCAGCGATCCGCAGCGAGACCAGCTACCAGAGCGGCTGCGAGGCACTAGCGTACACTATGCGCTTCGTCTTGGCAGTTCAGCGATCAGTGATCCAAGCGCTCGAGTGATGATGACGATGATGATACAGACCAAGAGCGTCTGCTGCGAGCACTCATGCACGAACTGGAGCTCGCTAACGAAGACGCCACCAGCATGCGCATCATGGTGATCTCGATGAATGATGACACAGTCGAGGTCGAGCTGACAGTGGCGCCGTCGATCACCACAAGCATCATTGCGACGCCAGTAACCGGTGCACGTGCGAGACGCCTTGACTTGCAGAGACACTTGAGTGCGAATGACAGTGCTCTCATGACCTCCGTCTATCCGCAAGGACTCTGGGGTCCTGGCTGCAACTCGAGTTGCGCGAACGCGAGCTTAGTCGCACTCTTGAACTGGGTGAACACCACGTGCGACGCCACCACAGGCGAGAACGTCACGTGCAGCGCATGTGTCTCTGGCTACTGGGGCTCGCAGTGCGACGTGCGCTGCGTCTTGCCTGCCAACTGCACCAACGCGACGTGCAGCGTATTCACTGGGGCTCTGATCGCATGCACAAAGTGTTCGGACGGGCACTCCGGCACCACCTGCACTGAGACTCAGGACCAAGGCACTCTCATCATGATCATCGCGATTGCAGTCATCACGCTTTCGACAATCGTGTGCACTGGCTGTTGCTTAATGCAGCGCTCCTGCGTGCAGCCATCGAGATCCAAAGGACGGTCCGTGAATCCGGTGTAGTCGTCGTCAAGCATGTTGGACGTCAAGGTCGCAAAGCTCGGGTAGCCATCTCAGCTTGAACTCGCAGCTGTGTCGCTCAGACTGTCGCAGGCAAATCCAGCTTGTCGCGCTCAGCTCGAATGCCATCCGTTCGGAGTTGTTATCGGAGACCTTGTGTGTGTAGAGACTTGTGTGAGCGTGCGCTTTGCGCTCATGAACGTGATGACAAGAGCATGCTCGAGAGCGCGCAAGAGGGCGAGAGAGAGCTGTCCAACACACTTGGATCCGTTTGTTCCGTCCTTTGCACTTGCTTTTGTCCTTTTGTCCTTTTGTCCTTTTGTCGGCTCGAAAATCCAGGGAATCCTGCCGTGCGAAACATGCACCCACTTTGCAGCAAAACAGCAACAACTCAAGTCGATAATCAAAGGGAAAGCTGCTATTGTATGCACACATTATTTTTTGAGCCGTGGACTGGCGCTCAAACTCAGTCTCAATTCCGTCGCGCGCATACATTTCATCATATAAACGTGCGCTTCTGCCCAGTGGGTTACAAAATGTCCGAGACTTCAAAGCCACACGCCACAAGCTCCTCATTCAGCGATTTCCAGCCCGCCGCAGCGTCGCGACATACGAGCGAGTGAAGGAGCGAGCGCAGGAAGGAAGAGAAGCGAAGCAGCAAGCGCATCGCCTTCTACGTCTGCGTGTGCGTGCGGTAGAGAACGAGAGAGAGAGAGAGAGAGAGAGAGAGAGAGAGAAATCGCACTACAGCGCGTGCGTGTTCGCACGACCCAGCAAGAAACAAGCGAGCGCCTCTGTCGTCTGACGACGCCGCGAGCGCGATGCAGCGCCGCGAGAGCAGTCGCCGCCGCGCGCACAACAACTACATCCAGGTCGAGAGCGAGCCTGCGTTTGCCCAGCTGCAGTCGTTCCGCGGACTTGCAGGTGGTAATGTGACTGCGCGCGCAACGACACCGACGGCGCACGACTCGGGCACGCCGCCAGCGAGTCGCGCGCCGCCAGTGCCGTCGACGAACGACATCTTTGACACGCTCCAAGCCAAGTTTGGCTTCCAGCGCAGCAGCGTCGAGAACCAGAAGGAGCACTTTGTCTACTGGCTCACGAACTACCAGCTCCGTGTCCAGCACGAGCAGATCCGCGGGAGTACGCTCACGGAAGCCGCGGCGACGCGCATCGCACTCGCGCGCGTGCACGCCAAGTTCTTTAAGAACTACGTGCGCTGGTGCAAGTTCCTCCGGACAACGCCGCTCTTGGCCGGTGTGAGCAACGCCAAAGTCCGGCAGCAGCCGCCGACGCACGTCGACGATGCGGCGACTGCGGCGGTGATGGAGAAGCAGCTCGCGCTGTTCCTCTTGATCTGGGGCGAAGCTGGGAACGTCCGGTTCATGCCCGAGTGCATCTGCTTTCTGTACCACAGCATGGCGAGCAAGCTCAACGAGGTCGAGTACCTCCCAAACATGAACGAAGGCTTCTTCCTCACGCAGATCGTCCGACCGATCTACGACGTCATTGCAATCATGCGCTCAGCCGTCGCGCCTGAAGGTGCGAAGCCACTTGACCACCAGGACGTGACGAACTACGACGACGTGAACGAGTTCTTCTGGACGAGCGCGTGTCTCGACTTTGACGAACTGAACGTCGCCGCGGCGCTCAAAGTCCACGACGCAAAGACGTTCAAAGAGAAGCGGAGCGTGTTCAATCCGCTCCTCGCGTTCTTCCGCATCTGGTTCTTCCTCGTCGTCATGTTCCACGTCCTCGTCGTGATCGCGTACGTCGCGTACCGCGCCGACAATGGCGACACGAGTGGCTTGGCGTTCTACGGCAACTTCTTCTCAACGACGCAGACAGATCTGCGCGCACACGCGATCTACTCAGTCTTCCTCTCGATCACGGGCTTGCTCGCGGTCAAAGTCGGGCTCCAAGTGTGGCTCTACGGTCTCCGAATCTTCAAGAACGGCTGGCTCGTGCTCGGCGTCGTCTGCCGCCTGGTGTGGCACACGTTCTTCTTTGGTCTGTTCTTGCTCGTGAACGTGTCGCCGTCCGAGTCGGCGCTGTTTGGGTCCAAGAGCTCGATGCTCTCGGGCGGCGGCAAGAGCGGGACGTACTTGTCCATGGGCCTGCTCTACGTGCTCGTGTACAGCATCCCTGTTGTCTTTGCCGCGCTCTTGCGCATGTTTTGCGCTAGCGGCGTCTGGAGCATCCGCGTCTTGAACGGCCTCGACGGCACACGGCAGCAGTACATTGGCCGGAACATGGCGCAGCCATGGGCCGCGTACAGTCAGTACGCGCTCTCGTGGCTCGTGATCTTTGTGTGCAAGTTTGCGTTCAACTTGCATTTCATGGTCAAGCCGCTCGTGGGTCCGTCCGTCGTGATCTACGACATTGTGATCTCGGACGCGCAGCGCAAGAACGGCGTCTTCGAGTCGGAGCACAACGTCGCGTTCATCTTTGCGCTCTGGGTCCCGGTCTTTGTCGTCTACATGTACGACTCGCAGATCTACTTCATCCTCTACCAGACGATCGTCGGCTTGGTCATGGGCGTGCGCATGAAGCTCGGGCACTACATTGACTTGGCGCAGCTCAAGACCGGACTGTACGCGGCTCCAGACCAGTTTGACCTGCGCGTCACGACGACGCAAGCAAAGCTCGCGCAGTTGGAGCCAGTCGTTGCGCCAGTCACTGGCCATAGTGGCGATGCGGTCGACCACGTGCGCTTGCGCTTTGCGATCATCTGGAACGAAGTCATCAGTAGCTTCCGCTTGAACGACTTGCTCGATGACCGCGAGACTGTGATGCTCCAGTACCGCATCCTCGGCAAAGGCGAGCTCATTGAAGACCCGATCTTCTTGCTCGCTGGGTCATTGACCAAGGCGATCACGCTCGCGTCCGGGACGTCGTCGAGCAAGTGGGACTACGCGAGTCTCGTCAAGACGTTCGAGTCCGCAGGGATCCTCGATGGCGTCAAAGACGGCTTGTACTTGCTCCGCGAGATCTTCACGCTCTTGCTCGGCGACAGCGACGACCCGCACGGCGCTGTGCGCGCGCTCGAGTCGATCTTGGACGCGCCGGACACGATCGCACGCATGGACTTTGCGCACTTGGCAGAGCTCGGCGATGAGATTGTCGAGCTCCTTGGGACGATCCTCGACCTCCCAGAGGACCTCTCTGTGATTGACAATGACGACCCGGCGCACCAGGACTTGCGCATGGAGTTCCAAGTCCAAGTCGGTCAAGTGATCCAGTCTGTGCGCAATGCCGTGAAGCTCTTGGGCAAGATGCTCCCAGACGCAGCGGTCATTCGCCAGCTCGAAAGCTGCAAGTTCCTCCACTTCACGCCGGAGCTCACGTACCAGAAGCACCAGCTCCTGTCGCTCTACCAAGCCGACGTGATGCTCCAGAACGGCTTCTTCACGGCGCACCGGCGCGAGAACGACGAGAGCTCCGCGTCATCGTCGCGCTTTGCACGGGAAGACTTTGTCTCGGGCTGCACACGTCTGTTTATCTTGATGCGCCTCGACGTGGCGAACTCGCTCCCGCGCTGCGACGAAGCGAAGCGCCGCATGGGCTTCTTCTTGCACTCCCTTGGTATGGACATGCCGCAGGTCCAGTGCCTCGAAGCCATGCCGTCGTTCTCGGTCATGACGCCGTACTACAGCGAAACGGTGCTCTTCACGCTCGATGAGCTGAAGAACCCAGTGCACTCGAACCCGCTCTTTGAGGCGATCGACAAGAAAGCGACGGTGAAAGGCCGCTCGGAGCTCTCGATCATCAAGTACCTCATCGCGTTGCACGCAGAAGAGTGGAGCAACTTCCTCGAGCGCATGAGCGTCGCGACGTTGGAAGAAGCGATCGCCAGTGTCCCGATGCAAGTGCGTCTCTGGGCATCGCTCCGCGGCCAGACGCTCGCGCGCACGGTCCAAGGCATGATGATGTACGAAGACGCGATTCGGCTCTTGCGCTGGCTCGAGCTCTACGCAGTCGCTGGCATGAACGAAGAGACGAAAGCGTACGAGATGAGCCGTATCTCGGCGCTCAAGTTCTCGTACATCACCGGTTGTCAGATCTACTCCCAGCAAGTGGCAAAGGGCGACCACCGCGCAGACGACATTGACTTTTTGATGAAGAAGTACCCGAGCTGGCGCGTGAGCTTTGTCGACGCGATCAAAGCCAGCGGTGCGACGCCAGCGCGCTTTGACTGCGTCTTGGTCAAGTCCGAGGGCGACGAGATTGTCGAAGTCTATCGGTACGAACTGCCTGGGAACCCGATCTTGGGCGAAGGCAAGCCGGAGAACCAGAACGTCGCACTGCCGTTCACGCGTGGCGAGTATCTCCAGACGATCGACATGAACCAAGAGCACTACTTTGAAGAGACGCTCAAGATGCCCAACTTCTTGGCCACGGCGACCGCTGGGAGTGACGAAGTCACGATCATTGGCATGAAAGAGCACGTGTTCACCGGTCGTGCGTCGTCGCTTGCGCGGTTCATGACGCAGCAAGAGCTCGTGTTCGTGACGCTCACGCAGCGCGTCTTGGCGACGCCACTGCGCGCGCGCATGCACTATGGCCACCCAGACGTGTTTGAAAAGTCATTTGTCATGACGAACGGCGGTGTGTCGAAGGCGAGCAAAGGCATCAACTTGTCCGAGGACGTCTTCAGTGGCTACAACGTCACGCTCCGCGGCGGTCTCGTCACGCACGTCGAGTTTATGCAGTGCGGCAAAGGCCGCGACGTGACGCTCAGTCAGATCAATGCGTTTGAAGCCAAGCTCTCGAACGGCTGCGCCGAGAGCTGCTTGAGCCGCGAAGGCCACCGCATGTCGAACCATCTCGACTTCTTCCGCCTCAACTCGATGTTCTACGGCCACTTTGGCTTCTACATCTGCAACGCCTTGACCGTTCTCTGCGTCTACATCTACGCGTACGCCAAGCTCTACGTCGCGACGCACGAAGAGATCCAAGTGAACGCCGTGAAGACGTCGAACAGTCTCAACTCGCTCGCGACGGTCATGAGCACGCAGTACATTCTGCAGTTTGGTATGCTCACGACGCTGCCACTGCTCGCGACGCTCGTGGTCGAGTTTGGCTTGAAAGAGGCGTCGTTCCGCGTCTTGGAGCTCATCTCGACGCTCGGCATTGTCTTCTACGTCTTCCTCACGGGCACCAAGGCGCACTTTTACGACGTTGCGCTCATCCGCGGCGGTTCCAAGTACCGCGGCACCGGCCGTGGCTTTGCGATCACGCGCGACCCAATGGTGAACTTCTTCAAAGAGTACAACGTCTCGCACTTCCGCAAAGCCGTTGAGCTCATTGGCGTCATGATCCTCTTTGGCTTGGTCGGGAACTTTGCCATCGGTGAGAACGCGTACACGGACTACTGCAAGACGGCGAGCTTTGACTGCGACGACAAGCGCAACGCCGACTTGATCCCCGCGAACATCACAGCGCTCCAAGCTTACAGCGCTACGCCGCAGGGCTACGGCCTCGCGTCGTTCGCCGTACTCTTGCTCGGCGCGTGCTGGCTCCTTGCGCCGTTCCTGTTCAACACCGATGGCTTGGTGCTCCAGAAGACGAACATTGACGTTGCGAACTGGTTTGCGTGGATGATGCGCGTGAAGCAAGAGAGCGACTTGCTCGACAGCGACGGCAGCGACGACAAAGACTCGGGCGTCCCGAAAGACGGCTGGCTCGAGTGGTGGGCCGCCGACGTGGACCTCATGGCGAACTTGGGACCAATGGGTCGCGCAACGTACGTCCTACGGGAGCTGCGCCACCCGCTCGCGATGTACTTTGTCTTCATCACGGAGTTTGCGCTCGCCGACATGATCTGGCTCGTCGCGGCGATCGTGTTCATCTGGCTCGGTCTCGTCTTTGGCGGCGTTGCAGTCGACGCGACGCTCGCAAAGAAGCAAAAGCTCGCCGTCTTGACGATCCGCGGCATTGTGTACATGGCCGTCGTGATCGGCGGTCTCGGGATCGTGCCGATCATCATCGGTGGCATTGCTAGCTGGACTGTGACCAAGTCGCTCGTGCTCGCGAGTTCGCTCTTCCTCGGTCTCACGTCGATCCTCCAGATCGCACTTGCGCTCCACGGCGTCTACGGCTTCCCACTCGCAATGACGCGTCCGATCGTCGCGCTCGGCTTCCTCTTTGACATGCTCGTCGGCGTGTTCCTCATTGTCCCGCTCCTCGCGCTCTCGTTCTTGCCGTTCATGCGCATCCTCCAGTCGCGCATGCTCTACAGTGGCGGCTTCTCGCGCTCACTGAGCTCTGGCTCGGAGGTCGCGGCGTCGCTCGTGATCATCCTCGGTCTCGTCGCCGGCTTTGTCCACGGCTTCATGCTCTGCTTTGTCTACGGCCTTGGGTACCTCAACAGCGCGAGCGACCACTTTGTGAACCGGTCGTTCTACTACTTTGTCACGACAAAGCTCTCGAGCGCAGGGAGTGCGCAGCTCGTGTCGTGGATGGAGCACGGGTACCTCAAGACCGTCTGCGCCGGTGCGTCATTCGTCGCCGTCTTTGCGAGCTTTGTGCTCAGTCGGTTCTTTGGTCGGCGCTGGAGCATGGTCTCGGGCTGTCTCCTCATGGGCGCGAGCATGGTCTTGAACTTTGCGGCGTCGAGCTCCGTGATCATCTTGGCGAGTGCGCTCGGTGCGAGTGGCACGGCGGTCCTGGCGATGAACTACCTCATCTACAGCTTTGAGATTTGCACGAAAGGCTGGCGCGGCAAGAGCGTCGTGCTCTTCTTGCTCGGGAGCATGTTCGGGTACTTGGTCCACGCTGTGATGCAGAGCAACACGGACGCGAGTGCCTCGAACGCAGCGGACGGGTCCAAGCCAACGAACGCCTGGCGCCTTGCGCCGCTGTATGTCGCTGCGCCGCTCACGATCCTTCTCAGCGGCATTCTCAAGTTCATGCCCGAGAGTCCCGTGTGGCTCTTGCGCCACAACCACCAGAAGCACGCGCGTCGCGTCTTGGCGCGCTTGCGGCAGCGCGAAGACGTCCAGATGGACATTGCGCAGATCGAAGACGAGCTCAAGGCGCCCGTGACCGCGGCAAACAACATGGCGTTCCGCATCGTGTTTGTGTTTGTGCTCCAAGTGCTCGTGGGCTTGCTCATGGCGCAGAGCCTGCTGTTCCGCGACGCACTTGGCGATCCAACGAACCGAGGCGAGACGCCGCGGTACTCGAACTGGAGTCTTTACTTTGCCGTCTGCAGCGCCTCGGGCTTGGCGTTTGGGATCTTCCTCGTCGACAATGTCCGGCGCAAGACGATCCTCAAGGAGTTCCTGCCGTTCGTTGCGCTGCTCTCGCTCTTCTGCGCCGTCTCGGGCGTCGCCGGCAGCAGCAAGAGCGGCTTTGTCCAAGGACTGCTCTTTGTCATGTTCATTGCCGCGGGCTTGAGCTTGCTCAGCGCTGCGTGGCTCTCTGCGATGGAGATGTTCCCCGCGTCGAACCGCCCGCTGCTGTTTGCAACGTCGCTCGGCGTGTACCACATCACGGAGGCAGTCGTGTACTTTGCCAAGCCGTCGTTCGCTGCGTCGCACTTTGTCTTTTGCATCCTCTGCGGCGCCATGACCGGCGTGCTCTTCATGTTCTGCGCCAGTACAAAGGGCGGCGCGATCCAGCTCAAGAGCGAGAAGAAGCGGCAGAAAGAGCTCCAAGCGACTGCAGACGCCGCGGCGATCGTCGCTGCCGGGCTGAACGACGCGCAGCATGACGTGCACTTACGGCGCCAGCCGTCGCGTTTCTCTCGCAACTCGACGCTCGTGGCAACGACGCTCTCGCGCCGGACGCCGTACCTCGACCCCACTGGCGAGAGCAACGACAACATCTTGAGCACCGAGTCCCATGGCATGACGAGTGCGAACTTTGACGAGTTCGGCAGCGACAGCAGCCGCAGTCCCAAGCACCCGTACGTGACAAAGAGCTCGGGGTCGATCGACTTGATCGACGAGTTTGACGCGCTCGACGACGGCACGAGCAACACGCAGAACTTGCTCACGCACGAGATCTCGTACCCCGTGCAGCAGCCGCGGTCGCTGCTCTTCCAGCGCTCGCAGTCGTTCCCTGACTCGGACATTAAGACTGAGACGCGGTACAAGAAGCTGTGAGTAGGAGTGACGAGTGTCTTTGGGTCGAGAGCGAGCGAGCGAGCATTTGAGATTGCTAGAGAGTGAGAGAGCTTGAAAGCTTGAGAGAGAGCGCAAGAGCGAGAGCGAGAGCGAGAGCGAGAGGTAGGGAGCGTGGTGCATGTGCGTACGCAACACAGTTGCGACTGTTTATAAGAAGACCTCACACGCCTTTGCCTGGAGCCTTTGACGTCTTCAGGTCTCTCTCTCTGTGTAAGGCGAGAGAGTGCGATATGCCGTGAACAGACACGAGAGGTCGTGAACGCTACGGAGTGTGTTTGGCATCATCATCATCCTCATGGATAGAGGCTGCTTCGAGCCCGATTGTCATCGCATTGTCGTCGTGGCCACGACCGGAGCCGCGACATGCGGCTGCGACCAACCAACCAACCGACCGGATGGTCCGATCTCATCAAAATCCAGGCACTTGTGTCGATTGTGTCGTCGCTAGCCGCACGCTCTTGCTCACGCTCACGCAGAGTCTGAACCAGCAAGACGATTGTGCGACTCGTGCTGTCGGCGCTTGCTCGCTCGGTCTTGGCGATCGCATGAAGCGCGACGACAGCCGACATTTTTAGTGTTTGTGCACGGCAGGATCGACAAACCGACCGGGACCTTGCACTCGGTTGCTTATGCGCATGCGCATGAGCGATAGACCAACAAGGAAGACGCAGCATGGCCTCTGATTGCCAGACAAACACTCGAGGCAAGCACGAAGCAAGCGCTTGATCGTCTAGAGCATGTCGTGATGTCTGAATCTCGAGCTTCAGAGCCAGAGGACATCAATATCGAACGAACAAACAACTTGATTAAACTATGCGAGTCGACTTTGTTTAACGCGATAGCAGGAGTTCTGAATGGACCATACAAACGCCAAGTACTGTTGGTTTCGCCCCCCATCCCATTTCAGTATGTAATCTCCAGCGTCCGACTGTAGTACAATCAATTGCAATAATGCATACTTTGTGATACCCGATCGCTTGAGAGCATTGGTTTGGCTTACAATTGACTAGTAAAAACATGTATTTGTGCAAAAATGAATAAGTTTGCTATTTACAATACCAAGTGCACTTGCTGCGGCGACGCAAAAACAAACCGTCGTCTGTGTGAAGAGACTGTCCAACAATTGAGGCGAAGTGAGAGAGAGAGAGAGCGAGATGTTCGGTTCCTCTGCCCGCCTGCTTGTGTGTGACTCAGACCAGCGCCATCGCGCGCCGTGCAAGACCGAGTGCGAGCAAGCGAGCAGCTCCGTTCCGCCCCTAGCGTCCGCACGCCGACAACAAGCAGCAGCAGCTCGACACGCTGAGCAGCAGCACCTGCGCGTACACAGGAGCGAGAGCATCAACAGTCGCAGCTCAGCGCTGTAGCAGCTCGTGAGAGGCGTCACACACACGCGTCGCTCGAACGACAAGCGAGCGAGAACAACAACAGACAACCGACAGACAACTGACACAGCGATGGACGCGCGCAAGTCTCGACGGACACCACCGCCAATGGCTGCAGGTGTCGCGACAGTCACTGCGCATGGCACAAGTGCTGAGCACTATCGCCTCCTCCTGCGCGTGTACGCGGCCGAGAACCTCCGCGGCGTGTCGTCGCACGGGACGTACTGCAAAGTGTACGTTGGGAACGTCGACATGGCCGCGTCGCGCAAAGGACGGCAGTCGTTCAAGAAGTTCCTGCTCGCAACATCTCTTGCGTCGAGCCACTCGTCGAGCGCTTCGACACCGAGCTCGTCGTTCTCGTCGTCGACTGGGAGCGCATCGCCAGACGTGCGTGCGTCCGAAACGCTGTCACCGACGCGATCGCAGCCTGAGACTGCGCATAGTACGTCGCACCACCGCGGACTCCGGAACATACGAGGCATTGACACGAGCGGCACGCGCGTGCGCGAGTTCAAGACCCAAGTGCACAAGTTCTCACGGACGAACCCGGTCTGGAACGAGAAGTTCGAAGTCCCCGGCGTCAACGCAGCGAGCGACCTCGTGAGCATCCGCGTCAAGAGCGCGCGGCTCATGTCGTCGCCAGCAGTTGGTGCGTGCTGCTTCCCACTGCGCGACGTCGTGGAGGACGAGACGGTCGATCGCTGGATCCATCTCCTCGACGGCAAGAAAGACGCTGGGCGCATTCGCGTTCAGCTCCGGCTCGTGCGGATCGAACCGCCGGCACTGAGTAGCTCTGTGAAGGACCGAAAGGACAGTCGCGCGCATCGCCATCGCAGCAGTCGAAGTGCCAAGAGCCACGCGAGCAGTAGCAATGACCCAGCGACAGACGACGACGGCACAACGAGCACTCGCATTGGACGCGCATCATCTAAACGCAGCAGTCGCATGACCAAGTCGAACAACAACAACAGTGGCAACAGCGATAGCGACAGCAGTCTCTCACGCACGCGCCTCAGTGGTTCAGTCAGTCCAGTCGCCAAGGCGCCAGCGACTCTGAATCCGGAGGTTGGCTGGAGACAGAGCAGTCGAGCTGATGCTGATGCGAATGGCGAAGTCGCCACCGCCACGCAGCAGCAGAACCAGGATGAAGCCCTCGATCCGACTGAGACAGCGACGAGTCCGATCGACTTGGAGCATGTGAGCGAGACGTCGACAGCCTCGACGTCGTCGCGGTCGTCGCAGTCTGAACTCTCGCAGCGTGGCGTGCGTTCGAACCAGTCGACGACAGCTGCAGCAGCAGCGACGACCTCGAGTGGCATGACGACAAGCATCACAAGCACTCGCACTAGCAGCAGTGGCGGTCTCTACGCGGATTTGAACGAGTTCACGGACGACGACGACGTGGACGAGGATGACAACAACGCGCAGCCCACGCGTCGCAATGGCGGTGCCCTCGCGTCGTACGACAGCTTCTTGCGCGTGCGCGATCGTGGGACGATGCTGAGCGAGATCGGGTCAATGCGTCTCCACGGCTCGTTTGTCGGGAGTCTCCATCTCTACAACCGCAACTCAATTGCAACGTCGACGCCGAGCCGCACGACAATGGTCATGACGGAAGCGGAGATCGCGGCACTGAGTCGTGAGAGCGCGCTCGCCGTTCGGCCAAGCAGCCGGCGTCGGCATCCAACCAACCAGGACAGCAACGACGATCGGTTGTCTGGTCCGTTTGAAGACGGCGACACTGCAAGCGACGAGGACGAGGACGATGAAGATGACGAGTACTTGGAGCCAGAGACCGAGGGACCGCGCATTCCGTGGAACTCGACGATTACGCGCTTGCTCGCACGCAAGAGCATGAACATTCTGTTTGACGAAGAGGAGGAAGACGACGAGGACGACAACGACTTTGGTGGCGGCGGCGACGACGATGACGACAGCGATGCGAGTCGCGCTCTGCTCGAAGTCGTACCAATCATGGACTTTCCAGGCACGCCGCACGACATTGACGACATTGACTGCGCATGAGAGGCGCGTGAGCAGTGCGCGCACACTCGCTGTCGTGGCTGGCTCTGGCTGCCTAGCTGTGCATCTCGAGGCTCGAGCGTCTTCGCCTACTTATTATTACGAGACCGCACGAACACGAGCAAGTCCGTCGATCTTCCAGCTCGTCGTCCTCGCTCTCGGCGATATCTCCTGATGGAACGAACATCAGCAGCAGCGCTGCATGCAGTCGGCAAGAACTTCAGCGTCGCGATTCTCCAGTTGCGTATGCGCGAGCCATTCGTGTCTGTTTGTCCATCCGTTGGTGGTTGTCCCAAGTCCGAAAGAAGCTGCGAGGCTAGCAGCGCTCACTCCCACTCACTCAGTCATCTAATATTGTAGTATCACCACCACCACGCGTACTCCCATCCCTGGCTTGCGATGGCTCTGTTGCGACACTAGACTCGCAACGTGTGCACGCTCATGGCTGTGCAAGCCTACAAGTGCAGGCTGCTGATCAGTCGGACGCAATGTGAAGAGGAAGATCGCCCACCAGCCCAGCCTAACTAAGCTTACTTGCTGTCTTTAGCGTCATCCGATGCACCAGCGTCAAGCAGCGCTTGCACAGCATCCGAATTTCCGCCCTTGTCAGCAAGAGTCAGCAGCACCTCGCCAGCATCGTTGACTGTATCCACTGACGCGCCAGCCACAAGCAGCAGGCGCACAGCCTTGATTAATGTGCGGCGTCCGTAGCATGCAGCCTCATGGAGTGGTGTCATGCCGTCGTTCTTCGCCTTGTCGACACACTCAAACAAAGAGCGCACGTCTGAGTCACACTAAAGCAGCAGTCGCATGATGTCGACGTGACCGTTTTGAGACGCGGAGGTGTGGTGCCGACCCGTCGTTTGTCCGCTTTGTTCACGTCAGCGCCACGCTTGAGTAAGATATGAACGAAGTCAGCATGCCCTTCTTGAGACGAGCAGTACAACGCTTCCTTGTCTGCAGTATCAGCAGCATCGACTGGAGCGCCAGCACTGATCAACAGCTCCACGACGGCTTTGCACCCGAGTGTCGATGCGATGATCAGCGGTGTCTCGCATTCAGTGGTGCGCGCGTTGGCGAGCGCCTCGTTGCCGTCATCGTCTCCAGCTTGTTGGCTCATACACAGACGCATTCGGCATCACCACTGCGGCAAGCGGCGTGGCGAGAAAGCACTCGCGCAGCAAAGTTGAGTGGTTCATCTTGATCTAATCCATTGCTGGTTGTTAGTGACATTGCGAGCAGCTCATGGAGGTGGCGAGTGTTGCTGTTGTCGCTGTCGCTGTCGCATGTGGCTATCGCTGTCGCATGTGGCTGTGGCGAGAGTGAGAGCTGCGTTTGTGTCGTCTTGAGTGGTCGTGAGCAAGCGCGAGCAAGGTTGAGAGTGTGCGCAATGGCGAGCGCACAGCTCGTTCGTTCGCTGCTTGCTTGCCTCATCAGTCACATTGAAGCTCTGATTTGCAAATGCTGAGCTTCCGTTGCACAAGATGTGTGTCTGGAATCTGGTTTATGGAGCATGGCTTTCGTGTTGTTGCTTACATTTCACAAGAGATAAGTGCGAAAATAGTCAAATGACTGGCAATCTTGTCAACCCATTTCGCCTGACAGTGGTGAGTAACAAAAGCACACAACAGCGCCTGCTGCATTCGACCTGGACCTGGACCTCGACACGTTGTAGCAGAAGCACCCGGCGTAACATGCAGACCGCAGACTTGCGCAGACCGAGCGAGTGGCCGAGCGTGAACGCGTGGATGCGCGCTGTCGCCACGTGAGTGCTCGCGCTTCACGTTGCCTGCCGCGAAGGAGACCTC
>JAASFN010000599.1:0-16828 GCA_023333795.1 Globisporangium rhizosaccharum | reverse complement strand
ACAGCAAGTGTCGTGTCTTGCGGGTGTCTTTGCTGGTTGCTGACAGTCGACAAGAGCAGACGCAGCGAGTTCCAGTGTGTTGTGTAGCTTGGTTGCTGCGTGCGAGTACTTGCAGCGTCCATTGCTGTTGGTCAGTCGTGATTGAGTGACCAACAGACAAAGCACAAACTACGACCATGTGAACACTCTGCAACGTTGGCTCGACTCCGACTGTGAGCGACGACTACAAGACTACGACTACTGGTGTACAGCACGAAGCGTGTTGAGCACGGAGCATCGACCGCCCTTGCGGCTTCTCTTGGTGCAGCTGCCTGCTTGCAGGCTCTCGGCATCGCACAACATCTCTCAAAGCATTCACGTGTCCTTGGTGATCGCAGCCTTCGAGTGCGCGCCATCGTCCTTGGTGGTGGTGCTCTCTATCCAAAGCTGAATGTCAGTGTCTGTCGTGTGCGGACGTCTTCATTCGTCTGCAATGTCCTCCCTTGCGTCTGTGTGTCCAACTGTCCTGGACGCATCGCATCCCACACACTCGAGCGTCCATCAGTCTCGATTAGCTTGCCTCTCTCACTCTCACTTCTCGACCTCACTCCAGTCGAACGCTCTGATCTACTTGCTGATCTGTCTGTCGACCTGACTTCCTTACCATCCACGCACATCCACACACGCGTGCGTGCTAGTCGAGCGCGTAGTTCGGGTGGACAGTTAAATAGCGCTCCTGCTTGCTCGCGTCGAGCTCCTCAGGCGTGAGCTTCTTCTTCCACTTCGTCGCCTTTGGCTTGCGCACGCGCGTTGGCGTCGACGATTGCGCACGTGCGTCCTTTGCCACGCTCTCGTCGTCTTCAAACGCACTCTCATCGCTCCCGCCGTCTTCGTCAGCCGACACGAGCGCCGCTGCGTGTCCTGCAGCAATCGCCGCTGCTCGGTGCTTCGCGCGCGCATCTCTCGCAGTCTTGTCAGCCTCTGCTGCTGCTGCTGTCTCGTCCGCGAGCTCAGTCTCAGTCTCATTCTCATCGTCGTCGTCGTCATCACCGAGGTCGACGACCGAGAGGATCTTGTCGCGCACGAGGCGGTCGAGCACGGAGCAGATCATCTTCTTCTCGCGCGACAGCTGCGCCTCGGACGTGATGTCCTGTGACGCCAAGTACCACGTCACGAGCTCGCCTTGGAGCACGCCAGTGTCATCATCATCGTCATCGTCGTCGTCGTCAATGGTCGCATTGGCATCTCCAGGTGCGTCAGCGCTGCTACTCGCTGATGCAGACGCTCGCGCCGCGCGACGCGCGTACTTGGCCGACAGTGCAAGCTCCTCCTTCTCGCGAATGTACCGACTCACGGCCTTTTGGATCGTCGCGTAGCGCTCAAACGAGATCGAGATGTCGCCCTTTGCGGCAGCAGCTGCTGGTGCTGGTGCGCTAGGAGCGTCCTTGTCAGCACTCGCGCCAGTGCTCAGCTGCGACGACTGCTGGCCATTCACGTGTCCCGAGCCACTGCCACCATCGCCGCTATCGCCATCGTCGCCATTGTCATCGTCAGCACCTCCTCCGCTATTGCCACGATTGCCACTTCCGCCATCGTCGCGGTCCTCAGCTGCGACGACTGGCACCGCGAGCTCGACGTTCTGCATGTCGACGTGGATGATCGACTTGCTCAGGAGCCGGTACGCCTCTTGGACGTGCGACACGAGCACGACGTCTGAGAGATCGAGGCGAGCGAGTGCCTCGGACAGTCGGATCATCGACTCGAGCTGCCGGACTGTGATGCGGTACGCAATGTTCGTCTGTCCATTGCTCACGACGTCGTTCTCGCGCAAGCTCCGGTAGCACGCGACCATCATGCGCTTCGCCTCTGGCGTGATCACAGGGTTGAGCGTCCGCGCAAACTTGATGTAGCGCTTGAGGTCTTCTTCCGCGTACGCACCGTCGTCTGGTGGCGCGACTTGGAGCGCCGCGGGCATGTGGATGTTCACAATGTGCGCGGCGATGCGCTCGTCCGTGGCTTCGTCGCAGTCGTCGAGGATCACGAAGAAGAGGTCAAAGCGCGACATGATCGGCGCCGAGATGTTGACGTTGTACTTGAGCGTCTTGGTCTTGTCGTACCGGCCGTTGTGCGGGTTCGCCGCGGCGAGGATCGACGTGCGCGCGTTGAGCGTGGCTTGGATGCCGGCTTTTGTGATCGAGATCGTCTGCTGCTCCATGGCTTCGTGGATCGCTACTTGGTCCATCGGGTCCATCTTGTCGAACTCGTCGATGCAGCAGATACCGTTGTCGGCGAGCATGAGCGCGCCGGCTTCGACGCAAAAGTCGCCGCTGTCGGCGTCGCGCGTGACCGACGCCGTGAGACCAGCAGCGGAGCTCACTTTGCCAGACGCGTAGATCGCGCGCGGGAGGAAGCTGCAGATGTACTTGAGGAACTGGGATTTGGCCGTTGACGGGTCCCCGACGATGCACACGTTGATGTCGCCGCGGAGCTTGATGCCTTCGAGCGTGCTCTTGTGCACGCCGCCAAAGAGCATGAGCAAGATGCCTTTGCGGATCTCGTCGTGGCCGTACACGCTCGGACAGATCGACTTGGCCATCTTCAAGTACCGATCTGGGTCCTGCTGCATGCGCTGGATCGCATGGAGCTCGTCGTCGCTAAAGTCGTGCGCCGCTGCTTCGGCGTCGCCATCTGGGTCGTCAGCAAACTCGCTCCGGATCGAGATGCTGTTGAAGCGCTGCTCCATAGTCTGGACCGAGCACGCGAGGAAGCACGTCTTGTACGTGAGCTCGCGCACGCCCAAGGCTTTCAGACCGCGCACGCCTTCGCCCTCCATGCCCTGCGTGCTGTTCTCGCCGCCGCCGCGATTGCTCCGCGTCGCAACCGCTGTCTCGCCACCAGCGCGCACAAACTTGGACACGTCAGGGACGACAATGAGCGTCCCTGTGAACACGACGCGGTCGCCGGCTTTTGCTTGCTCGACGTTCTCGTGGCGCAGGATCACGTCGATCGAGCGCGGCATGCTCCCTGGTGGGATCTCGTCGCTGTTCTCCTGCACTTTGACGCGCTGCCAGTCCACGAACACGCTCTTCTCAGTGTTGAGCTCCCACGTGAACGTGTTGGGGCAGAACGGGTTCTGGCACTTGACTGGCTCTGTGTACCGGAACTGCTGCTCAACGCCAGTCGTGTCGCCACCGCACTCGCCGCACGTGAATGCGCCAAAGAGGAGCTCGGGGCGGACTTCAGACGTGCGCGTGACTGTGCCAGAGAACGACACGAGCTCACCGATGCTGCGAGTGCGGAGGTCGCGGATGCTAGCGATAGCATACAATAAAATGAGAGAGTTTGTTAGAGCACTAAGTACGCATGGAGTAGAGCCATAAAGTATGACAGTCAATGAAGGATCAAATGACTGGCTGGACGTACTGCGAGACGTGCTGGAAGTTGTAGAAGCACACAAAGAACTCGCGCTGCGTCTTGTTCGCGTCTTCGTTGATCGTGTACGCAGCGTCCTCCATGCGAATGAACTCGAACACGCTCGTGCGCAAGTACGGCTCCCAGCGATAGTACTGCGCCTGGATCGCGTGCGCCAGGTCCGGGTCGTACTCGAGCACGTGCGTAAAGTCGACAAAGAGCGACGACGTCTCGGTGTTGCGCATCACTTCGGCTTGGTGGCTGTAGTTTACAGTCGGACGCACGGCGTCGATGTCATTGTCAATCTCCATGCCATCGCCGTCCACTGGCTGCGACTGCGGCTGCTGTCCGTAGCCACAGAGGAACTGCAGGAAGCGCGTCTTGACTGCCTCGGCCGTCGTGTCGACCTGGAGCGCAACTGGTGCGCCTATCGGGTTGAGCGCTGCAGCAGAGCGGCCTGCTGGGTTGCCATTGCGGCCGCGCTTGTTGCCAGCTGCGCCGCCGCCGCCGCCAGCACTGCCGTTCATCCTCCTCGTGCTGCTGCTCGAAGCTCGTTTTGTGTCCGTCTGTCGATGGGAAAAATGGCGCCAAAAAGAGGTTTCCTCCCTCGATTTTGTCACTACCAGCTCTCGCGCGCGCTTGGCGGAGGCTTGTCGCCGAGTATCTAATGGTCGAGCACGGCTACTCGGCCGCCGACACGAGCGCAGTGTTCAACAAGTCTATCGTCGGTGTCTCAAGCGCGAGCCTCGAGGAGAAGTTTGGCAAAGCCGCTGAGGCGGCAAAAGCGCTGCGAGCAAGCGACGCTCTACAAGCTCCGACTCAACCACTACCACTACCACAGTCAACAAGCGACGCAGCACAGGCTCAACCAGCACCACCAAACGAGCGCTAGCCGCAACGTGACGCTCTTGCGCTCGACGCTTTTAGCGAGTGAGCCACATCTCGACATCGCTCTGCTAAGCTGAGCTCCTGTACTGTCTCTGTGTATATGTGTGTGTCTACAAGATCTCAATGGGACTCGTGTTTGATTGCTCCCTTGCAACGTTGATGGATCTATCTCGTCATTGACGAGCTGCGTCTCGACTCTTTGGTGGGTTCGTACTCTGCTTTTCACAGTCGGCCATGCACATTCTCAGTCACACATGAGCTCTCTCTCTCTCTCTCTCTCTCTCTCTCTCTCTAGTGGCGCTTCGCGTCCTCTGGTGGCTCGACAAAGTACTTGAGCTGGAGCTGCTTGACTTTCCCAAAGCGGTCTTGCGACAGCAAGTAGAGCGGCAGCATGATCCCGACCTGTGCGATCAAGAGCGCGACGAGGTTCTCGAGCGCAGTGTGGAAGTACGAGGCCGTGAAGAAGAGCGTGTACGCTGCGAGACCAGCGACGAGCATGATCCAGAGCTGGAGCGCAGTCTTCTTCACGCAGCGCGTTGGACACTCGATGTTGAGCGCAAACCACTCGAAGATCGCGATCGCGAGGTAGTGCGACACGAGCAGCACGAGGTGGTCCGAGTGGTCAAAGTGCGGCGTGCAGCGCTGGTTCCGGCGCAGCGGCGCGTACCAGCACACGGTGTCGCTCGCGCGTCCGTACACGAGACGCACGGCTGCGCGCTCGACTTGGTTCAGTCCGACGTAAAGTACGAGCGTGCGCACGCCCATGAGCGTCAAGTACAGCAGAGCGCGGCGCACGAGCACGCGCACGCGCGGGAGCGACGCGTTTGGACCGAGGATCATTGCGACGTAGTTGAAGATCAGCGCAGTCATTGGGAGCACCCACGCGCCTTGCATCGACGCGAGCACGCTGCTGAACTCCATGCCCGTGTAGCACGGCACGCCGTGGAAGCCTTTCTTCGCATCGCAGCAAATGATCTCGTGCGATTCTTGCTTGGCGTGCTGATGCAGCCAGTTCGAGTCGCAGCTGTTGGTACGTACGCATGCACGAAGCGTATGTGTGTTAGTGTGGATTGCAGTGGTGAGCGACAGCTGCAGCACGAGCAAGGAAAGAAGAAGAAGGCGAGCGAGCAAGCGGCAGGAGACGTACTCGCCCGTGACGCGCACAAACTTGTGCGGGAACCGGTGCGTCGTGTACACGACGACCAGCAGGAGGAGCACGTTCACTGCGATGAACGTGCCTTGCACGCGGATCTTCTCGAGGCGCACGATCGCTTGCTGCGCGACCGAGAAGCGCACGTCCTTGGGCGGACTCAGCAGCAGCGACTCGCTCATCGTTGCTCTTCTTGTCCGGTTTTCAGTTGACTGTGAAAAACGCTTCTATGCGTCTTGTGCGGGTCCTTTGTATTGTTGTTACAGCGATGTCGTCACACGATTTCCCTTCATAAATGCGCTACACGTACCTTTCTCGCAGCCGCGCCGCCGAGCACGCAAGCTCTCGACCGTGCGACCTCGTTTTCTTCACTACTGAATCGAGAAGATAAGTTCGATGTGAACTTAAGCTTGCAAACATTGCGACTTTGGGCTCTCGCGCCTCATTGAGCCAGATACGATGACCATGACCGCCGAGGTGCGTCTCTCTCGCTCTGTGGCTATGGATGTGTGTGTGTCGCTGTGCGTCGCTCACACTCGCTGTTAGTGATGCAAGCGGCAGTGTCCTGTGGAGCAAGCTGACACCCTCGATTGCTGCGCTCGGATTTGCGGAGTGTACTGTCAAGACGAGCCTCCTTCATCCTTGCCTAGGAAGAGTCGCGTGCTGCGGCTCCCTGAGGTACAGGATTCTTGCGCACGCGCTTCATGCGGTTGCGAGGTCCGAACTGGCGCTAGAGGAAGTCCGCTTCTTGGTTGTACTTGGCGAGGTTCGGTCCTCTGTAGGTCTTCTCGATGTTCTCGAGGTTGTGCTCGTGCCCGTTGACGCTCAGGTTGCACGAGCCGTTGAGACGTATCTTGTGGTCGATGATGATCAGCTACAGACAGACAATCAACTCAAGTGAGCAAGCACAACACAGCAGTAGCAGCAGTGCTAGCGCAGCTCATGGACAACCTTGTCGTGCATCATCTCATTGTGCGCAGAGAGCCGCACTTCAATACCCTGTGCATACCACCAACATCACGTCACACACATTACCCGCACAGCAACGATTCGCATCGAGCTACCGGTGCTTTCATCTCATCCAGTCGCTTGGCGCAGTAGCTTGCCAATGCCTTGGCCTCGTCGGTCATCACTCTGACTTTGATGTGTCGTTCGTGACACTCGATCAACTTTTAACGGCCTGTTTTCACACCGGATGCCACATGCGAACGTCAAGTGTCAAAGCAGAGGTCTTGCAAGCCAGAGTCACGCGCCACACGCACCTGCTCCGACGAGATGATGTACACGATGACATCAATCGTCTTCTTGGCCTGATCGAACAGGTCCAAGATCGCGTCGAGCGACGCTCCATTGTCTCGAAAAAGTACACATCGTTGGCGCCAGGTGGCGCGTTCTTGGCGTCATTCAAGATCCGCCACACGGTGGTCGTGGAGACCTCGACGCCAAACTCGCGTCTCGCTTCCTCTGCCAGCACGCGCACCGACTTGCTGCAGTCCTTATAGGACCACTCGGAGATCTTACGCTTCTGGTCCTCGGTGAGCGCAGGCGGTCGGCCGGTCTTGGGCGAGGCGGTCATGTCGGGGCACGGCTCGGTCATGGTGCAGTGGTGCTCTTGGTGCTCTTGGGATGCTTCGCTTGCTGGAAGTTCGCGTATGAGCGGTGGAGAATCTGAGTCTCTGAGAACAGAGGCGTTCGGGACGAAAAGTACGAAAATAATATTCAACAATTTATTATCAGGCATTTAAAATTCGTTCAGAAGAAAAATGGACACTTTTTGACTTGAATTTGTATAGAATATCCGTCCATTGTGAAAAAAACGCTTTTATGAATGGTTTTTTCACAAAGTCTGGACGCGAAAAGCATACAAATTTCAGCAAAAGCGTCCATTTTCTTTTGAATAAAACTTTGATGCAAGAAAGGACACGTTTTCGCATCGCTTTTTAAAATTCCGTGTCGTGTTTTGAAAATTTCACGTCGTCTTTCGGAATATTTCCACGGCATATCTTAGAACCCGACGTATTTTGCCGCATTTCCCTTCAAAAGCGATGCATCGAACTCGACATTTTTGCAAATACGACGTGTAAAAGATACAACTCGAAATCCGACGACGGTTGTATTGCTTTATTCACAAACCCGACGTCAATTCAAGACAAAGTATACAAATGGAACATTAGGACACGACGCGGCATTTTTAAACACGATGCACAGCGAAGTGCTTTCATACAATTGAAATTCCAAAATCCGATGCAGACATTTATATACCCGATGCGACTGAGGACTTTGTCGAGAAGACAGCAGCCCAACGCTTTGCTCCATTTTTGAGTGGCAGCAGCGACAGCAGCAGCAGCAGCAAGTAGCAGGTGAATGGCTGAAGCTGATGATGCTCTGTGTGTGTGTGTGCGTCGCTCGAGCGGCTCGCTAACGTGCACAACTTGCTCTCTGTGTGCGCTTGCTTGTCATGCGCGTGTGTCGTTATGCAGCACCGAACCAACAACATGTCGGCCGCAGTGAAAGGTGTCGTGCGTCTCCGCGTGGCGGCTGGCAAGGCGAGTCCGTCGCCTGCGATCGGTCAGGCGCTCGGTCCGCTCGGTGTGAACATGATGGAGTTCTGCCGCGCGTTCAACGACCGCACGGTCAAGCACATCGACAACATCCCGATCCCAGTCGTGCTCACGGCGTACGCGGACCGCACGTTCAAGTTCGACATCAAGACGCCGTCGTCGTCGTGGTTCATCAAGCGCGCTGCGGGCATCACAGCGGGCTCGGCCACGGCCGGGCAGCAGGTCATTGGCTCGATCCACTTGCGCCAGATCTACGAGATCGCGAAGATCAAGCAGCAGGACGACAACGTGAGCTACATCGACCTCGAGTCGATCTGCAAGAGCCTCATTGGCTCGGCCAAGTCCATGGGACTCAAGGTCGTGCCCTAGACGCGCCACTGCTACACACTGAGGAGCGCAGTCGCACGTGTGGAGACAGAAGGATCCGCATGCACGTGCAGCTCGAGGTCGGCAGAGATAAACTAATACAACGAACGACACAGAGAGAGAGAGAGAGAGAGAGAGAGAGAGAGGAAGCGCAGTCGACTGGGCAACCATCATCACGACCACGACGCCACTACACAGAGGCGTCAGGACAACACGACTGCAAATGCACGTGTTCATTCATTCATTCGTCCATCACTCACTGGCGCGTCGCTCCACGTCACTGGCTCCCAGTCTCTCGTTCTTACAGCTCACTCGCCGAGCTCCATTTTCAAGTCACTCTCGCGAAAGAGTGACGTCCGACGCGAGCCCATGATGTCGCTGCCCATGTAGCTAAAGTCATCAAAGTGCATCGTGTGCGCGCCGCTGGACGACCCGAGGACACCGACAACCGGCGAGTCTGCGACGTCCTGCTGCTTGAACACGTTCGGGACGTACTGGAGCTCCGTCGCAAGTGCGCTGCTCGTGCGCGTGCGCGGGTTCCCGTGCGCATCGACGCCAAGCTGTGGCTTGAACGGCGGCTCGACGCGGCGCTGGAGCAGCGCGTCCCAGTCGACGCCGTGGAACCACGGGTGGCGCATGATCTCGAGCGCACCTTCGTCGCCGCAGCCCATGCGTCGGCGCGGGTTCTTCACGAGCAGGCGCTGGAGAAAGTCCGTCGCCGTGGGCGAGAAGAGCTCCGGCGCGTACGCGGGCTCCTTGGACAAGATGTTCTGGAACATCTGCCGGCGGTTCTTGTCCCAGAACGGCGTGTGGCCCTGGATCATCTCGTACACCAAGACGCCGTAGCTCCACCAGTCAATCGTATTGCCGTACGACGACGCCGTGCGCTGGCTGCACAGTAGCTCCGGTGCGAGGTACTCGGGCGTGCCGACAAACGTCGAGCCCTCGTCGTCCTCTTTCGACAGCCCAAAATCCGTGATCGCAATGTGTCCGTCGGCGTCCATGAGGATGTTCTCAAGCTTCAGGTCGCGGTACATGATGTGCATGTAGTGCAAGTGCGCGAGCGAGAGCACGATCTCGGCGGCGTAGAACTTGGCACGCGCTTCGCTAAAGCGCTTCGTCTTGCGCAAGTGCACAAAGAGCGAGCCGCCGCTGTAGTAGTCCATGACCAAGTACAGCTTGTGGCTGTTCTGAAAGGCGTAGCGCAAGCGCACGAGGAACGGGTGCTCCACGTGCTTGAGGATGCGCTGCTCCGACTTGGTGTGCTCCACTTGCTTCTTCTTGAACACGTCCTGCTTGCGCAGGACCTTCATGGCGTAGATGCGGCCAGCGTTCCGTCCCGCTTTCTTCTTTGCGAGGAACACCTTGCCGTACGCGCCTTTGCCCACGACCGACAGCAAGTCAAAGTCGTTCACGCTCATCGACGTCGAGATGACCATGCTCCGGCGCGAGTTGCGCGCACTGCTGCGGCGCGTGCGACTGCTGCTGCCACTTGGTCCTGTGCTCCCGTAGCCATACGCACTGCTTGCCATCCCGCCGCTGCCGCCGCTCGAGTCATCTTCGCTCAAGATCTCTGCGTCCTCTTGGTGCGCTGGCATGTGCGCTGCGGACGACATCGCAGCAGCGCCAGCGTACGCGTACTCGGACAGCCGGCTCATCTCGTCCATGAGCTCGTCTTCGATCGGCTCGTCTGGCATCGACCCGCGCGCGCTCTCGAAGAACGCAAAGACTGTGTCCATGCTCGCAGCGATCGTCCACGCAGTGTTCGATGACTTCTGCTCGCTCCCGCGCGGCTCACCGGCCGAGAGACTCAAGCACCCGAGCTGCGTGCAGTCCTGGAGCTGCGTTCCAGGCGCCTCTTTCGACCGCTGCCAGTTGATCGCGCGCGTCCCGAGCAGTCCGCGCACTTCTTGCGAGTCGTCGCCTTCGATGCGGTGGCTCGACTCAATGAACGCGATCGCTGCGAGCTTCTGCCGCAGCAGCGGCTGCGAGCACACGAGGTGCTTTGTCAGCGCGCCGCCGCGACCGTACGCTGCGACGTACACTTGCGAGCACGCCGTGCGCGTACCGTACGTCTCCCACACGTACCGCACGTGCATCTCTGGTGTGCTCGAGAACGGGATCGGGACCTTCTCGTTCCCAACGCTCACAGTGTTTGTGCTCGGGTTCGTCACGATCACGCCGTAGCCCTTGGACAGCGCCGTGTGGACGTACGGCAGCCTACAGACAGTCAGCACACTGTGTGTGAGTCCCACGTGCTTGC
The DNA here is from genome assembly GCA_023333795.1 of Globisporangium rhizosaccharum. Lineage (NCBI taxonomy): Eukaryota > Oomycota > Peronosporomycetes > Pythiales > Pythiaceae > Globisporangium > Globisporangium rhizosaccharum. The sequence continues at coordinate 6,210 of JAASFN010000599.1, read as the reverse complement.
AACAGCTAGCGCTGCTCTATCGTATGAGCAAGAGAGACCAAGAGTGAGACGTACATGGAGCCTGTGCGGTACTGGTTCGGCACTTCGGGGGCTTCGAGCACGAGGCTGCGGCTCCAGATGCCTGGCTGAATGCCATTGCCGCTCACAATGATGAGCAGCAAGCGGCGGCAGATGTGCCAGTTCGCGCTCATGAAGATGCTGCAGCGCGCAGGACTGTCTTGCGACGGAATGAACGTCTCGACGAACCCGAGCTGCTGCATCTTGAGCTGCTCTTCCTGGACGATCTGATGCAGCAGCGCCTCCATCTTGCCGCGCTCCGCGTCGCGTCCGTGCTATAGGCGTATAAACATTGGTTGGTTCGTTCGTTGACCAAGTGTGTTAGCTTGATGCATTGTGAAGAGCGAACAACGAGCATGCGCATGGACGCACCATCATGGTTCACGAACACGGATTCGCTCTGTGCGTCGAAACGGTCACGCTCGCAAAGACGTCTCCGTGTGTTATTGCGGCTGCTTACTGCTGCGTTGGGTGCACAAAGCGCAGTGACGCAGTCGAGAGACACACACGCACACACACAGCGATGGATATGCAGAGGTGTGTGCTCGTGTGCAGCAAGCGCTGGTGTCGTTGCGGTTGGTCTCTTCTCGTGAGTCGTGAGTTGGTTGTCGCTCGCTCGCCCCTCTTTTTCGCAAAAAGCAAGAAGGTCCAGTGTGCAGCGCGCAACAGCAAATACGACATGCGAGCTTTGAGATAGACTGTTTTGCTAGACATGTATTTTAGAGTATCTTTCCATGCAAACTGTTGCGCGAAGCACGCAAAAGAGGCGTTTGAGCAACGTATGTGTGAAAACGTTGCTCTAACGTTGGTTCGAGTAACATGCATATGTGGTCCACTACAGCTAAAGCAGCTTTCGTTTATGTGGACCACGCGCATCTGATCTGCACATGGCTACACTTGCATCTTGCTCTTTGATATCGTTGCTGGTGCTCTACACTAGCATCATGAGAGCACCAGCAATGATCTCAAAGAGCTCTATCACTAGCATACACGCTGAGCCACACGAGCGAATGCGCGAGTGTGTCGACAACGTCGCGCTTTACAGCTGCTACTGCAACGGTCACACCATGCTCCGACTGTCATGTGCACATGCAATACATCGCGCTTGCCCTGGATGGACAAGCCGAGTCACAGCGATCCATCGGTGCTAGACACGCGCTTCCGCTATCGCTTTGGCTGCGCAAGCGGTAAGAGATCAAGATGGGATAGCATCTCGCAATCTCACGCAAGCAAAGCGCGCATTTGATCTCTTTGCCTCTCACGACACCTCCAGCAATAGCATCGCGGCGACATGCTGCTACTCCCGCAACCACACCGCACTCTCACTTGCTCACTTGCTCGCTCGCACACACACACACACGCAGATCCAAACTGGCCACTTGCGCTGAATCGATGCTTCTTCACAATGGCCGTCGCTCTCGTGTCTCCATCGGCTCTTGCGTCACTGTGTGTGCTGTCCATCAAAGGGCATGCCCATCAAGCAGCAGCACCGAGTACTGCAAATAGGTGCGGAACAGCTCGGAATAGCGCAAAGCGACACGATCGCATCCGACACTTGCACGCGATCGCACAGGTGCTCGTATGAGCAGCAGCACTTGACCATCGCATCGTTGCCTCCTCTTGCTCCTCTTGAGAACGCGCAGCGAACATGCACGCGATGCATATAGCTCGCACCGAGCGATTAATCCCAATGTGCATGTGCTCGCTCGATCTCGCGCTGTCCTGCGACGCCATCGGATGCGGGTCGCTTTGCGATGCGATGGGCGATGACACTCGCACTTTTCTTCTCGCCTTCTCACTGGGACGAGCCTTCCGCCACGGCTCCCGCCGCATCTCACTCTCGCTTCCGCGCGCTTCGAGCCACGTCACACGAGCACAACAGCAGCAGCTACAGCCGCACCATGGTCGCCTCGTCTTTTGTCAGCAAGATCACCACTATTCGTGCCGCAATCGCAGTGTTCCTGCTTGTGTGTAGCGCCAGTAGCAGCAGCACCTCGCTCGCTGTTGCTGCAGACGCAGTGCCAGCGCGAGAGCTCGTGGGCGACGTCTCTGCGTTCACTGCACTCGACCCAGTCGCCACTTTGCCACTGGAAGTCAATGCCGACACAGCCATGTCGCCGCCAGTCTCTGTCAGCATCGTTGCGCCAGAGACTGCGACGACTGGTATCGCCAAGCTCACAACTATCGGCAGCGCTGCTGCACCATCAACGACGACGACGACGGTGATGACACCAGTGATCACAAAGCTCACGCCGAATCCGTCCTTGGCTCGCCAGAACGCAGCCGTTGCGATGCAGCTCGAGAGCGAAGTGTCGACGCCAGCTGCAGCGTCTACGACAGCGGCTGGTACTGATACGACGCCCACGAACTCAGGGTCCTCGACGAGCGTCTCGCGTGTGACGAGCCTCAAGACATCGACGACGACAAAGAAGCCAACGAAAGCACCAGTGCACATCAGTGGCTCGGGTAGTGGCTCGGGCACTGTCGCGAGCAGCAGCAAGAGCAGTGACAGCAGCTACGAGAGCGGCTCGGGCAGCAACCGCACGTACGCGTGCGCATGCAGCAACTTGCGCAAGGTCTCGCTCATGGGTCTCGCAGACTACTGTCTCGCCAAGACCGCAGTGATCGGGAACAAGTGCGGGAACAAGAACGTCGCGGAGAACGGCGAGTGTCCGCGTCACGGTGCAATGCCGTGCTCGGACACGGGCTACGTACTCACGAAGGACTCGCTCTGTCTCTTTGACGAGTCCGACAGTGTCTATAAGTGCGTCATGAGCGCCGAGGACCTCGAGATCAAGAAGAACGGCGGGAAGCGCAAGAAGAAGAGCACAGCGAGCAACGCGACGAACACGAGCGACTCGCTCGTCAAGAGTGACGCTGCGCTGCTGCATCGCGCATCGCCAGCGCTCCACGTCATCACGCTCGTGGCGTCGATTGTGCTCGGCATCGCAGCGCTGCTGTAGACCGACCAGCAGACAAAGAGCGCTTGTAGTTTGTGATGGTGTCTCCTTACGTCGTCTCCACTCACGAGCATATCACCACCACCAACACGACCGAAACAATCAGAACAAAGCAATCAGAACGCATTCGATGATCCATCACGAATGTTGTAGGAACTGATGCAGCTGCAGTGGACGTCTCTCTCTCTCTCTTCAGCACTCGCAGTCTCTGACTGAGGTCTTAGAGCTGGCCGCTAAAGTTCGCCTTGTCGCCCGTGTACACTGCTGTGCTCCACTTGGCCGTGATCTTGCGGCGCGTTGAGAAGAACTCGATGCAGCCGTCGCCTGTGATGTCCATGTCGCCGTACTTGCTCTTCGTGCCGTACATGCCGCCAAAGCTAAACGGCTCGCGCGGCACGGGGATGCCAATGTTCACGCCGATCATACCGGCGCGGAAGCGGCTCTGAAAGTACTCGGCGCACCCGCCGCTCGACGTGTAGATGCTCGCGGCGTTGCCATAGTCGTTGCTGTTTTCGATCGCGAGCGCTTCGTCAAACGTCGCGACCTTGTAGACCGACAGGACGGGCCCAAAGATCTCGTCTTTCATCGCAGCGTCGCTCGCGTTCGAGTGGAGCAGCACGGTTGGACCGACCCACGAGCCCTTTGACTCGGTCGCCCACGACCGACCGTCGACGAGGACATCGACACCTGATGCCTCGGCGTCGTTGATGTACTTGAGGATCCGGTCCTTTGACGCGTGGTCAATCACCGCGCCGACTTGTCCAGCGTCCGTGCCGCGCGTGAGCTGCTTCGACTTGTCCACGATCTTCGTGAGCAGCTCGGTGCAGTCGCCGACGAGCAGCAGCACCGACGCCGCCATGCAGCGCTGGCCAGCACACCCAGCGTACGACGCGACAATGTCTTTCGCAGCCATCTCCGCATCTGCGTCTGGGAGCGCGACCAAGTGGTTCTTCGCGCCACCGAGCGCCAAGACGCGCTTGTCGAGTGCGCGGCAGCGGCGCGAGACGAGCTGCGCGACGTGGCTTGAGCCGACAAACGTGACAGCAGCGATGCTCGGGTGGTCGCACAGACTCGTCACGGCTTCGGCTTTGCCATTCACGATCTGGTAGGTACGAGCCGAGGCATCCATTAGCTAGTCCACGCAGCTAGCTAGCATAGTTAGACTCAATACAGTGAGCAGCATGACGTACCTGGAAGACGCCACTTGGGACGCCAGCTTGCAGCAGCAGCTCCGCCACGCGCTGCATCGTGAGCGGCACTTTCTCCGACGGCTTGAGGATCACGCAGTTCCCGAGCGTGAGCGCGATCGGAATCGTCCACATCGGCACCATGATCGGAAAGTTGAACGGCACGACGCACGCGACGACACCGAGCGGGTCGCGCGTCTCATGGCACGTGATGCCGCGCGAGACCTGGAGCGTCCGGCCCTGCGCGAGCTGCGGCAGACTGCACGCGTACTCGACTGTCTCATTGCCCTTGAGCACGCTCGCGAGCGCCTCCATCTTGTTCTTCCCGTTCTCTTTCACGACAATGTCTGCGAGCTCGTCTGGCTCGGTCCAGCGCATACAGCAGCAGCAGGTCATAGAGTGTTAGCGACTGCTGCTGCGATACGATACGACAATGCACAGTAGACGCACCTGCGTGCGCCGCCATGAGCGCGTGGAACTTGAGCATGATCGCAGCGCGCGACTTGATCGTGAGCTTGCTCCACTCTGTGAACGCCTCGCGGCCCTTGCGCACAGCGACGTCGACGTCGTTTGCGCGCGAGACTGCGCAGCTCCCGATCACGTCGCCCGTGACAGGGCTCACGACGTCAATGTACTCGTTCGCGAGCGGTGCGACGAACTCGCCGTCAATGAGGTTGTTGGCCACGTGGATCGCATTGTCGGTCTTCATGCTATCGCCACACATGCAAATACAAACGAACGCGTTCGAGTGAGCGCGACTTGTTCGTTGTGCGCGCATTCGTCGCAAGCTCTCACACATGCAGACGAACCGCTTGTTTGGAGAGGCGGCCATAGTGGTTAGTGCACGCGCGCGAGTGAGTGAGGAGGACGGATGAAGGAGCGAGTGAGGGAGGATCTGAAGGATCGCGCGCTGGTGTCGTTTCCTTGCTTTTGCAGAATGCGCTGTTGAATGCGAGTTCTGTTTTCATTTTTTGTGACTGAAAAACGTATTTTTGCGAACCATTTGGTTGAAGACAGTTGACAAAACACGATTATTGCTAACTTACGATAAAAAGCACTTTGTAATCCTCTGACGACTTCGCATGCTGGTGCTTTGTGTCGTGTCGACTGCAGCCGCTGGACGACATGGAAGGCGCGACGTCGCGGTGCCAGACGATCGCGAGCATTGCGTCGCTCATCCTCCCATCGCTCGACTTCGATACCTTGCGAAGTCGTGAGTGTGCTTGTGCGCAGCGCACCCCTGCTATCATCGCTACTCCAAGTTGGATCGCTGCTACACCGAGTTTGAATGCTGCGAAGAGTTTGATCGAAGCACTTGCTCATTCAACAGTGACAGGTTGGTGGTTCATGGCTCGACATATCGACAACTTTGCTTTGCGCGAGCGCTACATTGCGTCGGCGAGCGCCAACACGCTAGGATCGCAAGCCCTGCGATTCCGCGAGCACTCTCGCGCTACAGTTCTGAGTGCTCAGACATCCACGCGAAAGAGGTTTTGGTGGGTGACAACTGGATCCGCGAACTTCTCGGGTCGACATACGAGTGCGACACAAGGTGACGCGAGTCTTACCTGTGTGGCGCTGACGTTGAAAGACCGAGGTTAAGTCAAGAGATCAAAGCGTACCAGCAACATACGACCGCACGTGCACCAAGTGCTCCAAGACAGGGACTCTTGAGGTACTTGATGCGCAATTGATATGATCGATGTTCACGTCAAGTGCGGTCACGTGGGCGCTACCAAGAGCACGGCGGCGGCGTGGTCTGCTGCATGGACAACTGCACTAGTCGTCGCTCACAGTCGGAGTCGAGCCAACGTTGCAGAGTGTTCACATGGTCGTAGTTTGTGCTTTGTCTGTTGGTCACTCAGTCACGACTGACCAACAGCAATGGACGCTGCAAGTACTCGCACGCAGCAACCAAGCTACACAACACACTGGAACTCGCTGCGTCTGCTCTTGTCGACTGTCAGCAACCAGCAAAGACACCCGCAAGACACGACACTTGCTGT
>JAASFN010000598.1:0-16849 GCA_023333795.1 Globisporangium rhizosaccharum | reverse complement strand
TGTTAGTCTCTGTGGATGTGAGTGTGGTGTGTCCAAGGACGATGGAAGTGTCTGTGAGTCGATGTATGACCAGTCGAAAGACTCGCACTGACCGACGGTCGTGTCGTTCGTACTCTGAGAGAGTGACGTATCAAGTGAATCGAAAGGTGTGGAGCGTGCTGACTCGTTGATTCGTTAGTCGATCTGCTGTCTTGAGTGCGACTGCATGAGCTGAGTATGAAGACGTAGTGAACAAGAGAACGTGTAGATAAGAAGAGAGCAAGAGAGCGAGTGAGAGCGTCCATGCGTTCTGAGGCGATTGGTTGATTGACTGCCTTAACCTGTTTGCTAACCAGCTAGCAAGCAGTACGTCAAAGGCAACGTCGAGTCAATCTCATGAACCTGTCAAGTGTGTCCGTTGAAAGAAGACACCAGTCGCACAGGGAGGACTCGCGCCTCGGGTTCCGCGTTCGAGTGGAAGCTCTCGAGTATGAGCAGGGCGATGACTCTGGCATGGCGATCATGTACGGTCTTGGACGAGGCCAGCTACTCGCACAGGCACTTGGGTCCGTATCGACCATCGAAGACCGATGTCTCGTGTTCCCAAACGGCTTGCAGCACTGCGTGTCGCCATTCGGACTCGAAGACCCGACAAAGCCTGGTGTGCGCAAGATTCTCGCGTTCTTCCTCGTTGATCCAGAGGTGTTGACCATGTCGACCGCAGTCATTCCACCGCAGCAAGAGGTGTGGATGTGAGAACTCCAGGACTCGCTGCTTCATAACGTTCAGTTCCCTCTTGACGTCGCAGAGCGCACAGTGCGCGAGATGGTTGCGCCGACAACGACAAGCACCGCTTGGCGCTCATGAGGTCTCGGTTGCAGAGCTCACGCATGAGTCTAACCAGCGACTTTGATACATTCACCTTGTGCTAGCTCGGAGTGCAAGAGCAAATGAGAGGGCAGCATCGCAACGAGTAGACGAACGCACTAGCTAGTGAGCTGAACGTGAAGTTGCTGACTTCTTGGAGGTGTCGAGCAAACTGATGTCGGCGAGTGGACCACTCAAAGAGAGGGGACGTCCATGATTATGGCGCAACCAGTGGGAACGATCTGGACAATCACGCGGATCGCGAGTCTTGGTCTGAATGGTGGCACCACAGGCAGCTAGAGCGAGAGAGGGAAGGAGAATGGATCGAGTAGCGAATCACACAACGCATGCGTCTGTTCATTTGCGCTAGCGCGTTCTTCTACGACAAGCTACACACGTCGCGACATCTTACTCGCGCTCACCGAGGTGATCGCCAACGATCGTCTCGTCCGTGTTCTCGGCGATGACCTTGAGCGCCATGATGTCGTCGTTCACGTTGCAGACTGTGGTTATCCGATCGATGAGAAAGTCGACGGCGATGTAGAGCGGGAACGTCGACGGGAGGTCGCTCACGCCAAAGACTGTCTTGTACACGGTCGCCATGAGTACGACGCCGCCGTTCGGGATCGGTGGCGTGCCGGCGCAGCCGAGCACAGCCAGCAGCGCAATCGCGAGCAGCCGCAGCGGCGTGAGCTCGTTACCGTTGCCCGACGACTCGGCGAGCCAGATGATCGTGATCGGGTAGTAGAAGCTCGCGCCCGACATGTTGGAGCAGACGCCGATGGAGATAACAAAGTTTGCGAGCGACTGCGAGCACACGCGCGCCTTCTTGATGCACGCGAGTGTGACTGGTGCGCACGCGAGCGACGACGAGACACCGAACGAGAAGATGTACGCCTCCTTCATCTGCGCCATGTGCCGGTACGGGTTGCAGCGCGTGAGGAGGAAGATGATCGCTGGCTGCGTCACGAGCATCTGGAGCACGGCGGCACAGATGATCGCAACGATGTAGATGTACACGTCCTTGAGCTGGTTGATTGCGTCCTGGTTTGTTGCGAACGAGCCGGCGATCGTCGAGATCACGGCCACGGGCGTGCACCAGATGACCCACTCCATCGCCAAAAAGAACGTGTTGCGGAGCTGGAGCATCGTCAAGTAGAGGTAGTTGACGCGACGCGTCTTTGTGAAGTAGTTGCGACCAGCGATCGCTCCGAGCACCATGGCGAATGTGATCGTCGAGAGCAAGTCGCCGTTCGACAGTGTCGTGAAGATGTTCTTTGGGACAATGAGGTAGAGGATCGACAGGATCTGGTCGCTCACGGTCATGAGCGCCAGTGCGCGCTTGACGTTCTTCTGGAAGACGTTGTTCACGTCTGTGACTTCGAACGCCGCCTTGCCAGTGATGCCGCCGAATGCGGTCGAGTTCCCAGAGCAAGAGATCGTGCCATTGGTCTCGGCCATCAAGAGCATGTTGTTTGCGCACGTGAAGCCGACGCCGTTCGTCGGCGACGCGACGTACGTCTTGTCGAGACGAAACGACGAGCGGAAGAGCAGCGCGACGCCGAGACCCATGAGCACGGTCGTGACCCACATCGTGAGGAACACCTTGAACGTCTGGAGTCCGACGACCGAGACCTTGCCAACGAACACAATGTCGCCAATCGCGACGGCCACGGAGCAGAAGACGTACGGGATCACGAGTGCCTTGAGTGCGCGCAAGAAGAGGTCGCCAGGCAGCGAGATCCAGCGCGCCGCGAGCTCCGACACCTTGACTGTGCTGCACACGATGCCGAGAACCAGACCGAGCGCGACACCGATGAGGATGTAGACGACCGAGATGCGCAGACCGCTGCTGCTGCCGACGTAGCCGGCGCCGCCGCTTTCCTTCTCCTCCAGCTCGTCCGTGTCCGATAGCCGGTCAGAGAGCATCGGCGGCATGTAGTCGCCATACGACGGGTCAATGTCCGCAGCGAACCGGTGCGACGTGAAGTTCGTCTTTGGACTGCTGTTGAACGTGCCGTTGCTGCGCGTGGCGTCGCCCGTGCGGCCGCCGGTCGCGGCAATGTGTTCGTGGAGACGGTTGCCGTGCTGGCGCGCCGACATGGCCGCCGACGTGAAATTCGTGCGCGGCTCGGTCATGAAGTTCGTCTTGGGACCGCCAGTCGTGAAGTTCGTGCGCGGCTCCGACGGCGGCGTCGTCGGGTACGACGCAATCGAGCTGTCGTCGATCGAGTTGGCGCGCATGTTGGCGTTCGAGTACGTGCGCAGGTTCGTCTGCAGCGTGCGCTGCTGGACTTCGTCGAGCAGGACGATCGGGGTCGTTGCCATCGTGTCTCGGTGGTTGCTGGGTTGGACGGATGTACTTGCTCACAGAGCGGCGAAGTGTGAATATCGTCGACTCGCCCGGTGTCCTGCTGGCAAGTGGTGGTGCGAGACGAGGAGCGCGAACGCGAATGACAGCGTCAGAGCAAGCGAGAGAACGCACGAACTGTGGCGAGGTCGCGCAAGTGCCACGCGAGCGCGAGCGCGAACACGAAGGGCAGCGCGATAGGAAGAGCGCCAAGCAACGAACGAGCTGTGTCTTCGAGTCGGCTCTGCGCCATGAAGCGGTCCGGCAACCAATCACGCGTGTCAGGACCCGCTGGCTGGTCACCTCAGCAACAGATGGCTGCTTCCTCGCTAGAGTGACACCTACAAACGTCAAGTCAAAGCGGCACTCGAGCGAGGCTTGACAAGCTCTATGTCAAACCGGCTCGATGCAATCTTGGTTCTGATGTGAGGAGGCGAACCGGATACTCGACAAACGACGCGAACCACCCAAGCGACTTCAACGTGGTGCACACAAGAGCTGCTCGGATTTGTGGAGTAACGCTGACGTCTCGCTGTCTCCTGCTCCCTGTTGGTCCATCTGCTGCTGCTGCTTGGCTCTCTCTGATGCTGCTGCGCGCGACCGCTCGCGCAATAGATATACGTACGCACACACACGCACACGCGCCACTGCCGGCGCGACTGGCACTTGCGATCTTCGCTGCTCACTCGCGCTCACCGAGGTGATCGCCAACGATCGTCTCGTCCGTGTTCTCAGCGATGACCTTGAGCGCGAGCATGTCGTCGTTCACGTCGCACAGAGCCGAGATGCGGTCGACGAAGAAGTCGACGGTAATGTAGAGCGGGAACGTCAGCGGCAAGTCGCTCACGCCAAAGACCGTCTTGTACACCGTCGCCATGATCGCAATACCGGCGTTCGGGATCGGCGGAGTACCAGCGCAGCCAAGGATCGCGAGCAAGAAGATCGCAAAGAGCCGCCACGGCGTGAGCTCGTGACCATTGCCAGACGACTCGGCGAGCCAGATGATCGCAATGGGGAAGTAGAAGCCCATGGCCGAGAGGTTCGAGCACGCGCCGATGGACACGACAAAGTTCGCGAGCGACTGCGAGCACATCCGAGCTTTCTTGACGCACGCCAAGGTCACAGGCGCTGTCGCGAGCGACGACGACGTGGCGAACGCAAAGATGTAGGCGCGCGTCATGTGCTTCATCTGCGCGTATGGGTTGCACCGAGCGAGGACGAAGATGATCGCTGGCTGCGTCACAAAGATCTGGAGGAGCGCGGCCGAGACGATCGCGAGCACGTACATGTACACATTGCTCAGCTGTTTGAACGAGTCCTGGTTTGTCGCGAACGAGCCGGCGATGATCGAGATCACGGCCACGGGCGTGCACCAGATGACCCACTCCATCGCCAAAAAGAACGTGTTGCGGAGCTGCAAGAGCATGAGGTACAAGTAGTTGACGCGGCGCGTCTTCATGAAGTAGCTCCGACCCGCGACGGCGCCAATGACCATGGCAAACGTGATCGTCGAGAGCAAGTCGCCGTTCGACAGTGTCGTGAAGATGTTCTTCGGCACGATCAAGTACAGAATCGCCAAGATCTGGTCGCTCACGGTCATGAGCGCCAGTGCGCGCTTGACGTTCTTCTGGAAGACGTTGTTCACGTCTGTGACTTCGAACGCCGCCTTGCCAGTGATGCCGCTGAGCTCCGTCGCGTTGCCCGAGCAGGCGATCGTGCCGTTGTCATACGTGAACAAGAGCATGTTGTTTGCGCACGTGAAGCCGACGGCGTTCGTCGGTGTCGTCGTGTACGCCCGGTTGACCTTGAAGAGCGGACGGTACATGAGCGCGACGCTCATGCCGAGGACTGCGGTCGTGACCCACATGATGAAGAAGACCTTGAACGTCTGGAGCCCGACGACCGAGATCTTGCCAACGAACACAATGTCGCCAATCGCGACGGCCACGGAGCAGAAGACGTACGGGATCACGAGTGCCTTGAGTGCGCGCAAGAAGAGGTCGCCTGGGAGTGCGATCCACGTCGCAGTGAGCGGCGAGATGTCGGCTACGATGCAGAGAATGCCGAGCACGACGCCGACGAGCGCACCGATGAGGGCGTACGAGACCGAGAGGCGCGAGTCGCTGCTGTTGCCGATGTAGCCTTGTGCCGGGGACTTGCTGTCTGTGTCATCGTCGTCGGACCGGCGATCGAGCATCGCGGTGTTCATGTCGTCACGGTACGCGTCGTTCGGGTCGTAGTCGCCGCCGCCAAAGCCTCGAGTCGTGAACGCCGTCTTGGGACTGCTGCTGAACGTGTCGTTACTGTGGTCGGTCGTGCGGTGGGGGTCGTACATCGTCCGCGACGGCACGGCACCAGCGGTGAAGTTGGTCCGCGGCTCGGTCGCGAATGTAGACTTGGGTCGCGGCAGTGGCCCTGCAGCGCTCGTGAAGTTTGTGTGTGGGGCGTACGACGGCGGCGTCATCGGTGCTCCGACGCCGCCGAATGAGCCGAGACGGTAGCCGCCGGACCGTCGCTCGGTCGAGTTTGTGCGCTGCGCCGTGGTCTCCTGGAGCGTGCGCTGCTGCTCCTCGTCGAGGAGCATAATTGGAGGCGGCGCCATCGTGGAGAGTGCGTGCGTGAAGTGGCGACGGCGAGTCGTGCGTTTGAGGGTCGCTATTCGGGAATGAACCACTGATGCGAGCGAGCGAACACCAGCTGCGCACCGCGAGAGCGTACGACGCAGGCCAGGTCAATCAAGTGCGACCCAGACCAGACCAGCTCGTGTGTGTGCACCTGCTCATGCCATATGCGTGCGTTCACTATGTGAACAACGAGGTCGTTTTCCGCCAGGATGGTGTTGCGGATAAGCCAAGCTGCAAGAGAGCGTGTGCTGATTTGCGGGGCTGGACAGAGTAATGCTCCATTCGGGATTTATTTCCGCTAGTGGCAGTGCATGAGGTAGCGTGCTAAATCGAGGGCTCCTTGGCCAGGGTGGCAAGCAATGCAAGCAAGCTTGGCAAAGCACGTGTGCATGGCAAGACAAGACAAGACAAGACAGGCAAGCAGCGGTTGACGTCGAGGTGAACTACTTGGACATCTGCAGCGACAGACAGATCGACGAAAGAAGAGCTTGCTCGATGCGCCGCCGCCACACGATCGACGCTGCAGTGCAGCTGTCGTGGCGTGGCGTTCCTCAAAGTGTCTCGCCGCAGTCGAGGAGGGGAACATGAAGCGACATCCTTGGTGCAAACGCATTGTGTCCTGGTAGTCGTTGTAGTTGTTGTAGTCGCAGCAGAATCACAGGAAGAGCGTGCGTCAAATACCAATGCACAAGTTGGTTGTCTCGCACTGTTGGCAAACCTGTCGCTCTCAGCGTCTCGCAGCACTTGAGCATTTCGCAACACTCGCCTTACAGCGCTCTCAAATGACGACTGAAACGAGCGAATGAATACACGGCAAGAGCAAGGTGGGCGCGAGTAGAGGACAACAGCAGCTCATTGTAGTACAGCGATCACCACGGTTCCTCTCATCGAGAACCGACAGAAGGAAAGGAAGGTGCGGCGCGGCAAGATGGTGTCAACACCTTGACGCGCGCGCGTTGAACGAGCTCGCTACGTGGCTCGCTCGGTCTCTCTTCGTCTCGTCAAGTCGAGGTGTTTGTTGTACGTTGTATGGTTGTGTGTCTTGCCATCGCGTGCGAGCGAGCATTGCGAGGCATGAACGACGACTTGTTTGAACCGAGAGAAGCGCCGATTGTGTGAAGTCGAATGTGTTAGCACTTCGCGATGTGCTCCTCATTTACTTGAAAGTACGCAAACTCGCTTGTCCGTGAGGTACAATCGTCTATGACGTCGTGCAGCTCTGGGTCGCGTAGGAGCTTCTGTACTCCGGCCTTGACCGTGGTGTACCGGCCGTCGAGCTGGTCGTTGCTTGAAGCCGACATGCTCTCGTGGCGTTCGCAGCTTTGGTTGTTGCGCGCGACTGACGCGTTCGTGCTCGTGCGGAGCTGTCCTGGGCAGACTGCGGCAGTGTGTTCCCTAGCTCTTTTGCTTTCGTTTGAAAACAGCGTGCGCCTTGTCCCGAAATGATTTTTCCCCAAACGGGAAAAATATTGATGGCCGAACCCTGATTGTTTTTTCGTCAGCGGTACATCACCATGAAGCAACAGCAGCTGGATTGCACTTAGGTTGAGTATCGACAGTGCAGGCTTGGAGCCAGATGTTGCAATCAGATATTGGTGGCCAGTTTCGTTTGGGTTTCCCGATATTTCACGAATGCAACAATGCTCGCAAACAAGCGTAGAGTATGTGGAAACCGACTCGCTCGCGACGCGAACAGTGAAAATTCAACAAATCTGATTTTTGACAAATCCTCAAACGCCGCACATCAAGAAAGCTGTGCCACGCTGCGACGTGTGCGCTCTCGCAAAATGTATGCTGTCCACCACGCAACACACACACACGCACTATCGCCCGCAAGAATGTCAGATTGTCGTCGATCGCGCACCTTTGCTTGTTGCTTATTGATCAACAGCCAATCCAAGGCGTCTCTCTTGCAACCTCTCCTCGTGGATCCCAGCCGCATGCGCACACTCATGCTCTCTGCTGGTCTCGAGGACCCTCACAATTGTGCTCGCGAGACTCGCTCTCGTGTGTGCATGCTAGCAAGAGCAACACCGACCATCCCGCCATCCAGTCTCCACGACTCGAGCGCACCGCCGCCGCCTTGACCATCATGATCCTTCTCGAGAAGCAACCTCAGCGTGCATGAAGCACCACCACCTCACACACACAAGTCACATGCGTTTGTCTTCTCTTGCTATCACACACACATCACATCAGCACCCGCATAACGAACGACAGGCTAGCTGACTGACTGACTGGATGACTAGGTTTCGTTAGATGGTTCATTGGTTTGTTTGGTTCGTTGATTGATCCATCCGCTGTACTGAGTGCGCATAGACGACGACAACGACGCCTCTTTCTCTGTCCTCCTACCGCCGCCGCCACTTGCTCGTGACCGACTGACTCGACTGACTCCACTTCCCTCCGACCGCGAACCGAGACCGACTCGTTGCTGCCGCCGCATCTGGTGGCGTCCGAGCCGTCGTCCCTCCTTCTCCATCTTCTGCTTCATCATGGATATTGTCATGACCGCCAGACCGATTGCCATCTGCGCTCGTGTGTGGTGGTCGACTCGCCAGTGCACCACTCAGCCGCTGACTCCACGACGTTTGCTGCGACGCAGAGCTGCCGTCAGCACCGCGATGTCGCTCCCGTGTGAACTGCTGCGGATCATCATCATCGTCGTCGTCGTCTCCGTTCGTATGCCTGACGCTAATGGCGTTGTTGTTGTCTGTTGTTGCGAGCCATCGCTTCGGCGGCACATGGGACCTCTGAGACGCGGATGGAGCGTGCGCGTGCGAATGGGACTGGGACTGGGAGTGGAAGGAGAAGCTGCTGCCAACGACACTGCGATTGCTATTGGTTCTGCTGCTACTCGTGCACGTGGCTAGCTCCGCGAGCCCGAGGTGCTCGAGCACCATCTTCTCCTGCAGCGCGTACTCGGTCGCAGGGTCCTCGGCAAAGTCCGAGTGCAGCACCGAGTCGAGACCGCCACCGCCGAGAATCGACGCGCCGCTGTCCGTCGCGCGACTCACCTCCATGACAAACACGGCAACGACCGCGTCCATGACCTGCACGTCGTCGTGGCACATGAGCCGCGCGTGGGCTTGCGCCAAGCGCGTCAGGCTCTCGAGCAACCGGATCGTCGTGCGCGCGGCGCTGCGCGTGTCGGACGACCGCTGGAGCTGGTAGTAGCGCTGGAGCACGAGCATCGCGCTGCGCGAGAGCTGCGGCTGGTACTTGTCTTTGACGTAGCAGATGTACGCCTGGAGCTTTGGGATCGACCAGAGCTTGTCGTCGTCGTCTGGAGTAGCGTTTGTGTTGCTATTCTGGACAGATTTGTCGACATTTCTTGCTTTCTTGACGTTCTGGACAGACTCACGACTAGTCTCGCCGCCACTGGCACGCGGCTCGCGCTTCACGTCCGCGTGGTCGGTCGACTGCTGGAGGATGAAGGACGACACGACCTCGTCCCAGCGCGGGTTCATGCGGTCGAGCAAGACGAGGATGAGGTCGAAGCGGCTGAGCAGCGGACTTCCGATCGCAGTGTTCACAGACACGTCGGCGTTCGGGTCGTACCGGCCCTTGGGGTTCGTCACCGCGAAGACCGTCGTGCGCGCGTTGAGCTTGCACACGAGCCCGGCCTTGGCGACGCTCAGCGTCTGCTGCTCCATCGCTTCGTGAATCGACGTGCGGTCGTTGCTGCGGATGCTGCTGAACTCGTCGATGCAGCACACGCCGCGGTCCGCGAGCACGAGCGCGCCGGCCTCGAGCATCCACTCGCCGCCGTCCTTCACGGCCGTGCACGTGAGCCCGGCGCTCGTGGTGCCGATGCCGGTCGTGAGCACGGACCGCGGACTGAGCTCGGCCGTGAACCGCAGGAACTGCGACTTGCCCGTGCCTGGGTCGCCGATCAAGAGCATGTGCGGTTCGCCGCGCGTGCGCATGCCGCTCTCGTTCACGTGCGTGCAGCCGCCGACGACCGTGAGCGCCACGCCGAGCTTCACGACAAAGAGCCCGTAGACCTTGGGGCAGATGCTCGCGACGATCTCGTTCCGCCCACGCATCGGGTCGTGCGCGTGGCGCGTCCAGAAGTGCGCAAACTCGCTCTTGAGCTCCTCGGTCACGAGCACGTGCGCGGCCGTGGCGTTCGTGATGCGGATGCTGTTCGCCTTCACGATCGTCTCGAGGTCGCACCGAATGTCCTTGATGCACGGGCGCCAGCAGCGCATGAGGATCCCAACGACGACGACGTGATCGCCGGCTTTCACCGAGTCCACGAGGTCGTCCTCGAGCACCACGACGATCGCGCGCGGGATGGACCCGACGCCGAGCTTCGAGACCTGCTCCTGGATCTTGATCGTCTGGTGGTCCGACACGACGCGCGAGTTGTCGACAATGTCGAACACCGTCGACTTGCACGCCTTCCCGCTGCGCTCGGACGGACACACTTTCTGCCTCGAGCATCCACAGAGACACACAAAGAAACAGAGACGCAAGGTCAGTAGTCTGTTCAACCAGTCGTTTGCCAGTCCGTCAGTTGTTGCCAGAAGTGTATACTGACAGCGTATACTGACACTGTATACCAACCACCACGCACGGCATTGGACGTACCGGGAGCTCGAGGACGTTGCCTTGCTCCGGGTCGGACTTGACGAGGAAGCGGTAGCCGCAGCGTGCGCTGCTGCACTGGTACTCGCGCGACGTCTCCTGCATCTTGATCTTTGAGCGTACGTACGTTCATACGTACGTATGAATGAATGAGTGAGAGCAGGTCGTCAGTCAGTCTCTCAGTCATGGTGTGATGTCGACAGGACCATACGCAGTCCAATACATTTCAAGAGAGAGCGAGAGATAAGCGAGTCAGCCACGCACCATGCCCGTGCGCACGACTGTGCCGGCGATCTGGATGAGCTGCTTCACGTCGTTCGAGCGGATCGTACTGATCGTGAGCTTGCGCAGCGGCGGCACCGGCGGGAGGAACTCCACGCGCACCTTGAGCTTCTGCCGTGTCTTGAGCGGCAGTGTCGAGAAGCCCGGCGCAAGCACGCGTGACGGTGCTGTGACAGTCGTAGAGGCAGTCGCAGCAGCAGCGACGGCCGTGACTTCGTGCGCGAGCGCTGCGTGGAAGAGCGGCAGGAACTGGTCCGGGTGGCGGAACAGCAGCGTCCCAAGACTCGGATTGAAGTCCAGCAGCGCCTGCGCACACACGCGCAGCGAAAACGCAAAGCTCTGCTGCTGCGCATCGCTCGCCAGCATCGAAGCGGCGGTTGCAGATCCAGACAGCGCCATAGTGCTGCTGCTGTTGCTGCCATACAGAGTCAGCGAGCGGTGCAAGCTCTGTACGTCGGCGCGGTAGCATGCGTTCAAGAAGCTGCGAAACGCTGCTTCGTACTCCTTTGCGCGCGCCTCGAACGTCGCCGCGTTCACGTGCGCAAGGAGCAGGTCGCTGCGCGCACTGCTGGTGCTGCTTGGATCGCCGTCCATGTTGCCTTACTTTGTGTGACGCTGTTTGCTATGACAGCATACAAACACCAAGTACTCACGCAACAATGCGTTCAAACAACGATTGTCTGTTGCTTCGAGACCGCAGTTCACAATGTCTGCGAGTCGCGTCTCGCTCATTGCGTCTGTTGTGGAGGTGTCGACTTTGCGATACAAGAGCTGGCGTCACGACCGGCAGCGTCAGTGAGAGCAGTCTATCTGTCTATCTATCTATCTGTCTGTCGGTCGAGTGACTGCAAGCGCTGCTACTGCTACGTGAGTGAGTGAGTGCAGACGCACATCTGCAAAGTCGGCACTTCTCAGCGTCATCTGCAGCACGAGCGTCTACAGCCATTGCGTCGGAGCCGCCTCCATCAGTGTCCTAGCATGGCTCGCTCAGTCACGATTGTCCAGCGACGTACAGTGGCGCGTAGGAACCTGTCGTCGAGCGCATGCAGCAGCACGCTTGTCATCACCACTTGAGCGACTACCTCCCTCCCTTCTCTAAAGACCAGTGCTGGCGAGCCGGTGATAGACGTACTGGCAGAGCAAGTGGTGGTTGTCGTCTGAGCGACGCTCGCGACGACTGTTGTCGCTAAACCGCTGCACGAGCGGCGCAAGCGCGTCTGCCGAGTCGAACGCATGGAGGCGCAAGAGCGTCCGCACGCCAGCAGCGAGAAGAAACGGATGCGGTATGGCGTCGCGGAGCACTATGTGTGTGCAGAACGTCTGTGCCTGAGCTCGCTCGTGTCCACGAAGCGGCATCGCATGAAGGATACGGAACGCGTCGCGCCACACGGCCGCTGTGCACACACACACTCGGTCATGAGGATACGCTCGTCCAGCACGGCGCCACATCGATCTGTGCGGTCGTACATACACCGGCTATCGACCCGGCATGCCTTCGAGCGCAAGTCGTGGTGCATATTGCGAATTGGACTCACCTCAAGCAGGACTGCTGGAGTAGTGGTGGTGGTGGTGGATGATTGGAGTGGCAAGTCGCGCGCCATCGGGGTTCCAGTGAACCATATGCACTCCTCCTCCTGCTGCAGATGGCTGTCACTCAAACGCAAGCGATGCAAGCAGACTGATGCGCAGGAGCTCTCGATACCATGCGGTAGATAGACGGAAAGCCAATGGCTTGCTCGCTGCGATTCGTGCCGTGAGACAGTGAGCAGAGCAAGATGGCAGCTACTCGTTGCATTCTCCAAGAGCCCGACGACACGTGAACGACAGCGCTGCGCCAGGAGGTCACTTCCGATTCTGCAGCAGCTACTACGCGAGCTGGAGCGTTCGTGTAAGGACAGCAACTCGCACTTGTGCTCGCTCGCTCGCCATGGCGTTTAGCAAACCCCGGTTCCTCCCTACACTCCCGCGCTTCCCGTCGCTCCCGAACGCCAATATGAAGCAATGGGTCGTCTCCCGGCTGTGCAAGCGGCGCGAGACCAAGCAAGCGAACGAAGCGACAAAGCTCAAGCCCATTGCGCTCGCTGGCGCCAGTCGCGGCTTCCGCGGGCAATCGCAGCTCTGCAACGCATTCGTGCGGACACAAGCGCAGCTCCCGCGAGCAGTTTCATCAACTCCAACGAATGCCTCGATAAGCAAGAGCGAGGCGCTGGACACAGCCAAGACCACGTGCACACGAGAGGAGGCGATGCGATGCAATACAAGCACCACCACAACCACCACACCACCAGCGAGCAGACCGACACGAAGACGACCCACGCCAACCGAGCAGAGCCAATGGAAGCCCTGTGGCATGTGCTCGCGCCGCTTCCTCCGTCGTGACAGCAAGTTCATTGACTTTTGCTCGCTCGACTGCAAGTCTGCCGCGTACCTCGGCGTGACGCGGGTGCCATCAGCAGCAGCATAGCGCAACAGATCGACTATCTTCGCTATCTTCGCTATCTTCGCTATCTTCGCTGTCGTCGCTACTACACACTTGCAGAACTGGTCGAGGAATCACGCCACCACTAAAGAGATGCAAGTCTATCATGGACTCGATCCACACTCCTCTGTCCAAGTGCGATCACCATAGCTCGACTATCACGTGCCGCGAACGACGCAATGGCATCGTCCATGTTGTCATGTGTTTGACCAGCGATCATCAGCAGCAGTGACTGCTCACAACAAGACAAGCTTATCACGATGGCGGATGTAGCTCCGTTGCCAGTGTATGCTGTGTATCATACGAGTGGTATGATGCTCCTAGCTAGGATCACAATGCGCCTAAGCTCTTCATCTCGTCCATGAACGCGTCAAACTCCTTGGACACTGAGCCGTCACTTGCGCTTGCTGCTGCTGCTGTTGTTGCTGCCTTAGTAGTCGATACAGCAGCGCCGGCGGTTGAAACAGTCACAGACTTGCCAGGTGCAGTAGCTGGGAACATGGGCATCGCAGATGCTGGACGAGGCGCTGGGTTCAGTGACGTGACGCGCGGTGCAGAGCGAAGCGCGGCTGTGGCACTGCCGCTTGGTGCGCGACGCTGGACGCGCAATGCGAGCGGCATGAGCGACCGCAGCTGTGCTTGCTTCTCTTCACGCGCTTCGTTTGCATCGCCATCACCGTCGTCGTCACTGAACGCACGACTAGCAGTCGCAGCGTACGGGTCCTGGTCGCCATCACTGTCGTCTGCTGCGTTTGGTGAGTCCATGGTCGGGTACGGCGCTACGACACTGTCATCGTCGTCGTCGTTGACCTCCATTGCCACGTGGTCGTGTGCATCCATGGCACTGTCGCCAGTGAACGTCGTGCACTCAGTGCTCAGTCCTGGTGTGTTTGCTGGTGGAGCTTGTTCGACTGAGTGAGCTGCTGGTACTGGTACTTGTGGTGGTGGTGGTGGCACTGGCGCACCAAGAGTGAGAGGTCCCGCTGGTAGCGGAGGCGGTGGCGTCACAGCGCTTGACTGTGATGCTGCTACTGCTGCTGCTGCCACTGGTGGCGGTGGTGGTGGACGGAATGGGATCGCACCTTGCGGCAGCGGCGGTCGCGACGGGACTTGAATCGTTCCTGGTGGTGGTGGACCAGGCGGCAATGGCGGCCGCTTTCCAGGTCGCGGCGATGGCGTCAGTGGCGTCAGTGCTGCAGCATTTCAAGCAGTTGGTAGAGTTGTAAGCCACTGGTGACTCGAGTCATACAGAACAGTGCATTGTAACAGCAAGCGTGCTGCTCGTACCTGGTGATGGCGGTGGTGCCATCATGCCTCCGCGTCCTCGTCCGCCATCTCGGCCGCCGTAGTGGCTTCCATGAAAGCGCGGTCCACTGCCTCGACCGCCACGCATAGGACGCGGACCACCGCCACGTCCTTGGTACGATTGGTGCTGCTGCTGCTGAGTGTGCAGAGCTGATGGTGGCAATCGCGGCGGCGGCACACGGTACATCTGCGGCTGACCAGGCGGCGGCACGCCAAACGGATTGAGCGTCGGGTGGTAGTAGACTGAGTTCTACACTCGTGGCAGAGCAGCAGCAGTACACGCATCGTGAGTCTACTAGCAGCTCAAGGCTTGTGGGGCGAGTCACAAGCGCAAGATACGCACCTCGGGGTTCTGGTACCGCGCTCGGTTCGCCTCAGTGATGTCGTGGATGGTCTAGCGCAGCAACAGCAACAATGGCATACCCAGGCACAGAAAGAGAGAGAGAGACACAGTGAGGTCTACTAGTCTGTGTGTATGTAGGCATGAGGCGCATGGAAGGCGTCTCGCTGTACCTGTGGCACTTTCAACGCATTCGCGGCTTCGGCTTCCTGTGCGCGCTTCTGTTCGGCTTCGAGCTGTTTGTTCAGAGTATCATGCACACGCCCACAGTCAGCTCACTAGCAGACGTGATCGAGAGCGAGAAGTTGCGTCGACAGCGCGCTGTCGCACCTCTTTGCGCTTCTTGAGCACTGCAGTGAGCGTGTCTTCGAGCTAGAGCGCAGCGGACAGCGAGCGAGCATGAGTGTGAGCGACTGGCCGTTCGAGTGCTGCAATAGACGACACACAGACGTCGCACCTCTTGTTTGCGCTTGCGTGACGGTCCGTCTGTTGGATTGATCTGCACCTGGCGCTCGAGCGCCTTGAGCTGCACGCGTTCACGGAACACGTCACACCCACTTGCTTGGCTATCGATTGACAGTACGATGGTCACTAGCAGCAGCAAACGCAGTGATGCACGACGTACTTTGGCGCGAATCTCATCGGGGTCGAGCGTTGCGAGCTTCTCTTTCTTGTCGCGCTGCCGCTCCGTGCGGTTCTTCTTGAGCTCCTGCGTGGTCAGTCAGTCCACCAGTCGATCGATCAGCCATACGTCGCAACCAGTTCGTCCGAACGAGATCGATTGATCGCGCACGCGCGTACATGCATGCAGAGCGCACCTTCTTCTTTTGCTCGCGCCGGAACACGTCCATCGGGTTCTGCGACTTGGCCATCGTCGTCGTCGCCGCGCGCACGTAGGTCGCGCTGGTCACAAGTGGGTCGGTCGCTTTCGTGCTCGTGCTATCTGAACAGAGGAACAGGCACGAACTTTTGATTTTTGACAAATGTCAAAAATTGCACCTTCGATACTAAATCCCTGGCAAAAGCGATCAGGCGATGTCGTTTGATTGGCCAAAAATATTGTATCGACTTGCTTGCAAAAGCAAGTCGATACAATATTTTTGATTCCGAGCATTTGCTGTTGTACTTGGTCGAACTCACAGCGCTGAACACCATCTCGAGCCAATTTGCTATTGTACTATTCTGATACTCACGCGTTCGTCACCAACTGCCGAATGCTATATATAGCCCAAATCGCTTAGAGAGGTTTAGTAATATTGCATTCTGGTTAGTAATATTTCCACGCACTGCTTACAAAGACCAAGTAGTTCGAATCGATGGTGTGGTGCACCGCAAAGTTCGGAATATATGTTGCCTGCCCGTTTCGGATTTTCAAGCGATGTGATTGGATAAAAGCCATAAATAGCGCTGTTTTTTGTGCCCAATTTTGGCACTGTGCTATGTAGAATTAGTGTTTTCGTTGGACCCAAATTATTGAATTGGATAAAACTGTTTTCGAGCCATTTACTATTATAAAACGTTTCTCCCATCAAAAGTGAATTTGGGAAAAACGTGTAAAGCACACCTTCCCGACATTTTCTCTTTAACATTGCCATTTGGGGCAAAACGAACTCGTTGACAAGTGGGTGGGTCCAAAGTGTGTTGTCTACTTTTTGTCCATAGTCAAACCATGGACAACATGGAAAACACACACACTCATTATACTTCACTACCAAGCCACAACAGTTGCCTCGCGGTCGACACATTTGGTAGAAACACCTATATCAATTCGAAATGTCCCTGCCTTGATAAAACGGAGGTTAGCCCTCAGCTATTTTTCGTAACGAGTTACAGTTTAACAGGAATACAAAATAATGTCAAAAGTGATGATGACAGTACTGCATTTTTGACAATCGAATACATAACAATAACGTTCTTGACAATGTATCCTAGATAATCTCCCGAATTTTCGTAGCAAGAGCTCTCAGCTTTGGTTCTTGCTCTTGCTCTTGCTCTTGCTCTTGCTCTTGCTCTTGCTCTTGCTCTTGCTC
>JAASFN010000597.1:0-16854 GCA_023333795.1 Globisporangium rhizosaccharum | reverse complement strand
GTGGCGGCAGGAGTGCTGGCGCCATTCGCTGGCGCGCACCCGAGTGTCTCAAAGGACGCAGTCCGACGTTCGCATCTGACGTGTTCTCGTTCGGCATGTGCATCCTCGAAGCTGTGAGCCAGGAGGCGCCGTGGGGATACCGCGTTGACGACGACACAGTACGTGACTTGGTCAAGTCTGGCGAGCTGCCAGAGCGACCTGCGGTGATGTCGGACCGCGTATGGAGCCTCGTGACGCGCATGTGCAGTCTCGATCCAAGCAACCGACCGAGTCTGACGACGGTGCTAGTGGAGTTGAGCGAACTCGTGAGTGATGCGGCTGAAGCGACGGCTGTGAATCAGCGAGACTGTGCGGAAGGCGCCGGTTCGTTTGCTGACCAGTCGATCTCGACTGTGTCACTCATGGATGAGTCGATTTGCGATGTCGACCCTGAAGAGGAGCCGCGTTCGATCGCAGATGTGAACGACAATCACAAGGAACGTGCTGTTGCACCACCACCTCCGCCGGAGCTGCAGCAGCCGCCTGCAGAGCCACACAAGCCGTTGGATGTCCGCACAAAAGGTCAGGCGTTTGCTGGGAGCCACGGGTCCTGGACACGAACGGGCGACGGCATCTTCGCTCTCACGTTTGAAAGCCGCGACTACGAAGACGTGCGCGTGAACATCTACTCTGGCAAGCGCAAAATCGCCGAAGTGGCAGTGGGCAAAGGCGCGAGCATCGCGTGGAGCATGCGGCTCGTCGACTTGGGCGACCACAACATTTACATGGACCGCTGGCGTCCAGGCTTCCTCCGGTTCCCAGGCACAGGCGGCGGTCTGCTGCGCGTGTGGATCCCAGGCGCAGCGACAGGAGGGCATGCTGACTTGTGCGTTCGGCTCCACGCGACGTGAGGTGCTTGACGGAGCGTGCCAAGTAGCTACAGATGAACAAACACTTGACTCGCGGACTCTGTATTCACTCGCGACCCACCATCGAAGTTATACCGGCAACTCAGAGTACCAGAGGTTCTGGTAGTTCAAGAGCAGTGCACACTCGCTCGTGTGCTCTTCATTCGCGGGGCCAACAACTCGCGACGCTCTTTGACGATAGTCCACCGCCGCTTGGCAGACAACACATGCCGCGCGATGCGGTGCTAATTCTTCCCATACTCTCGCCATTCGTTCCATATTGGATGTCGTCTTCATCTTGAGTCCACCGCATGTGTTTGTTGTTCTTGTGCTTGTGGTTGCACGTCGTCTGGAACTTGCGGCACGGACCGACAATGTCGGTGGTGTCTTCACGCTCAGCGACTTCGCACATCGCCGCCGCCATCTAACATGTATGTAAGTGTGAGAACATGAGCAATGAGAGAGTGCATGAGCAAGCGATATGGAGTCTCAGGAAGCGTGAGAAAGAAGACCGTGATCAGGAGCGCAAGGATCTCGCAGCCTTCATTGTCCACTCTTTTGAGCATTGGTCTCGGTATCCTAGGATCGACCAACCTCCTTGATGCGGCGTGGGCTATCTGATAGTGCACGCGCATCAGTCATCATCCTTGCGCAGAGCTGCGATCACTGTCACCGGTCTGGTGCGGTTGGGTTGTGCATGCTCCAGACTCAAAGTGTGACCAACATCGCCACCTCCTAGTACGCGCGCTCGTCCAAGTTCTCGCGCTGGGCGTCCATCGTGTGCTTGCTTCACGTTGCTTGTTGCGCGTACGTTGCTTGTTGCGCGTTGCCTGTTGACGTCGACTTTGGAACTCGATTTGACTTAGATAAAATATACGGTGGAACGTTCCCACGAAGACATAGAGACGAAAACGAGTATGTCAAATTTTACGTTTGATTCATGAACTTTTGTTACTTCACTATCGAGAATCGGGAACGTTCCACGGCATACTTTAATGAAGTTAAAACACGTTCCAAAGTCGATGTCATTATCAGAGGTGTACTCATTATCAGAGGACAAACCGATAACTCCCTGGATTTAATGACACTTAGTCCTTTTTTCACCAGCCAAGGCATCACAAACGAGGTTTGTATACTATACAGTAGGCTCGATAACCCGCAACTTTTTGATTGTCGTCTTGATGAGTGTTTTGCTACACTGCACACTGCTGAGGACCGCACAAGCACCACGCGCGCGTATGCACCTACAAGCGAAAGCACCGCAAAATTGCCTTGATGTGCCATGCGGCGTCTACAAACTTCGCCAGTAGAACGGAGCTCCCATCGCCAGGAGAGCAACCGAGCACAAGTATCATGTACTCGGCGACTTTCATCGCGAGCTTGGACTTGTCCTTGGGCAGCATATTCGTTGCGGCGTCTTGTCGGTTTAAGTATGGCACGCATACGTACTTTCGGGGGAGCAACCCAAACTAGCAGCTAATTACTTGCTTAAACTTTACAGACTAGCGTGAAGTACGTTGAGATAGTGTGATAGTCGAGGTAGTTTGAAAACTAGCACCAAAGAGCTTGCTGTGTGTCGAGACCCAAAGAGCAACATCATCACAGACGCCACCACATGAAAGAACAAGGTTCGAACGTACGCACCGAGACGCTCGAGCTGCAGAACGTGCTCGACAACAGCAGTCCAGACACGTCGTCGATTGTTCATGCTTTCGCGAAACGCAAGAGTCTGAAGGCGAACACCGTGTTCACTCGTCTAGCACGCTACCGCGAAGTGAACCGGACCGACGACGACACGCAATCGTTGCGCAAGGTGCTCGACAACCTCACCACTCAGGGAACCAGGCTGCAGGTGTTGCTAGCGACCGAGCAACAGCGCTCGCAAGGGGTTGAAAAACGTCTGATCACCGAACAACAGCGATCGCAAGAACTGCAAATGACGTTGTCGCTCGGACAGCAACGAGCACAGTCGCTCGCTGCTGCTCTTCATGATGCTCAAGTACGCGCCCTACAAGTCCGCTTCAGCCCATCTGGGATTGCCTCGCTTCGCGGTCTGCCGAGTGACTACGACCAATGGCTTTTGGGTCTACTGCAAGACGAGAGCAAGCGCATCAAGCGCGTGCGAGTCACTATGTACTCGCTCACCTCGGAGCCGCTCAAGAACCGCTTAGACGATATCGCCAAGGAACCAGACACCGAAGTCGAGGTGATTGTCAACAAGGACATGACGTGCTGTGCGGACTCGCTCGTAGCCGAGCTCCATCCTCGAGTGGTCCTCAAGACCATGAGGTGCACGGTGCACTCAAAGTGCTCGTTATCGACAACGACGTCGTCATCATCGGCTCGCACAACTGGAGTCGCAATGGCTTCTACAGAACATCGAGTTTGGAGTCTCGACACGCGATCCAGCCGCGGTCGCTACAGTAATTGATCTGTTTGAGGCACTTAAAATGCACACCTACGAGCGGGTGGTGCGTTGTGTGTGTTGCACATGCTCACGCCCAAAGTAGCGAACGCCATACAAACACCAAGTGATTAGTCGCATCGCTTTTGGCGAGGTTTTCTACAACTATTATCGTGATAGTGAAGAAAATCTGTTTGTCTATCTTTTTTGGCGGGGTTTGAGAACTGATCGGAATTGATATCGAAGAAAATCAGGTCGCGGACATGTTACTTATACGAAATATCGATAGTGAAATAAACCAAGGAGTCATACACGCACAGCATCTAACACTGCAGCAACGAAAGCAACGAAGCGTCAAGTAAGCAAAGATGCTGGAGCTGCACCGCTTGCTCGCCGAGTTCCGCGACGCGGAGGACACGTTCCATCGCACCGCAGCAGCTGCAGCACGCAAGGATGGCGACGACAACGGCAGCTCGGTTCAAGCGCCTATGATCGCTGCGTTTGACGAAGCGGCGTACCGGCTTGGCAAGTACCAGGACGGCGCACTAGTGCGTCTGCGCGGCGTCGTGTGCGACGTCCAAGACCCTGAGCTCGTGCTGCTCGCAGCGCCAGGTGAGCACGACGTCGCTGCAGTGCTCACTGACGCACCTGGCGAGCAGCAGTTCATCGAGCGCGTGCCGCTCAAGGTCGCGCTGTTCCCGCATCGCACTGAATGGGCGCAGCGCGCGTACGACGCTAGACTACCAGTCACTGCGAGTGCGAGTGGCAACGACAACGGCACTCCGAAGCCTGTCGGAGCGAGTACTAAAGGCACAAAGCGTTCGAGTGAAGCGATTGGTGACAATGCTAGCGAGCGTACGTCGCCATCACCACCGTCGACAGCAGCAGCTGACGCATCTGCTGTAGCAAGCGCCTCGACACTAGTCGCACAGGACGCACTCGGCGGACAGAAGCGAGCAAAAGCTGCTGCTGCTGCGAGTAGTAGCGCAGACGCAAGCGCGGCTGGCGATGCCACGAGCGCCACTGCTCCAGACACTGTGCCGTTCCTCCAAGACCTCGTCAACGTGTACGTGTACGACCGTCAGTACAAAGACGTCCCGCTTGACGCGTTCAAAGTGAACGAAGCGTTCGACTTTGTCGGCGTGCTTGACCTCCTCGTCCTCGGTTCAGCTCGAGGCGCCTCAGACAGCGCAGCAGACGCGTCGCTATCACCTGACGCGCTCCAGCGTCTGCACATCTCGGACTGTTTGGACGAACTCGAGCAGCGGCAGCGCGCTGGCGCAGTTGTCCACTGCTGCGACGTGTCTGCTGTCACGCCGCTCCACCACGTGCGACCGCACCAACCACGGAGCTTCTACGCTGCGCTCCTTGCGCCACAGAGCAACGCAGCCCGCACGCAGTTTTGCGTCGACGAGTGGACGCATCTTGGCGTCTCAAGTCCCAGTAGCACCAGCACTAGTACAAGCGGTACTAGTCCTAGTACCAGTGCGACCCATGAGCTCGTGCAGTCGATCCGGACGCAGCTCATCGCTCACGTCGCAGCCGTTGCGCTCGATGGTGACCTCTTGGCAGCCGAGTACCTCGTCCTCTCACTCCTCGCTCGCGTCTACGCGCGTCCTGATGCGTCAACGCCACTTGGGAACCTCTCGCTCAACCTCATCCTCAGTCGCTCCGCTGCCACAAGCGCCAGTGACGCTCGCGTCGCGCGCATTCAAGCAGTCGTCGAAGCGCTCGTGCCCGTCGTGCGGTCACTCGACCTCGGTCTCGCGACGCTCAATGCGCAGGCGTTTGTGCCGCAGAAGGACTACGCAACCGACGCCATGACGCCCGGTGTGCTCCAAGTCCCACACGGCACAGTGCTCATTGTGGACGAGACGACACTCGCTGCTGGTGCGCTGAACGACCAGGGCGTTCGGAACATCGGCGCGCTCCAGTCGCTCGTGAGCAAGATGCTCTTGCCGTACGACTTCCAGTACTACAGTATGGACTTTCCGCAGGACGTCGCGGTCGTGACAGTGTCAGAGGGCAAGAGCATCTTGCCAGTCACAGTCGCAGTGCCGATTGTCCCAACGACTGCTAATGCTGCTGCCGAGGTTGACACTGGTGCTGCGTCAGAGGACAGACTGCTCGAGTGCTTCCGCGTCTACCTCAGTGTCTTGCGCTCGCTCGACGTTGCGATCGGGAACGAACAGGCGGACGTGGCAGAGAAGCACTACGTCGTGTGTCGACAGGCGAAGCAAGAAGTCTCGGTACGTCTACATACGGTGGATATGGCTCAGTGCTGGATACATGAGCTGGTACTAACGACTTGGCGAATGTGTCGACTGTAGCTCGACGATCTCCATCGCTGGCTCCGTGTGGCGCGGCTCGTAGCACTGAGTCAAGGCGACGACGTTGTCTCGACGCGCGCATGGGATCACATGCTCGTGCTTGAAGACAAACGCCTCGAGCGCTTGCAAGCGACAACGTCGTCGTAGATCAGTCCACTCACTCTTACGCGACCAACTACGTCAGATAGAGACGGCTCTTATGCTCAAGGCACTCGTCCTCCATTGCTCTCTCTCTACGCAGTCGGTCGCTAGCTGCTCGCAGGCGACCACTTCTGGATCACGACGACTAGGAACTCTTTCTCTGTAGTAGCAATAGCAGTGGCGGTCATGTGAGTGAGTAAGAGTACATGTTGGAACGATACTCGTAGGAGCAGACAGACGCGCACCGTGGGCAATGAGGAGCTCGAGCTTCTTGATGCGAATGCGCATGTACTGCAAGTCGTTCTTCGGGTTGAGGTCGCGCACGACGCCGCGCGCTTTTGTCGTGAGCTCTTTGATGTACGCAGCGTACTTCTCGGCCTCGGCGAGCTGCATCTGCGGATGGCGGCGCAAGACATTGCCGCTGCGATCGGCGATCACGTACCCCTCGACGCCTTTGTGCGTCTTGATGCGCTCGAGCGTCTCTTCGACTTCGGACATGGCGCTGTCTGTCGTACGGATGTGTGTCTGTGTGTCTGTGTGTCTGTGTGTCTGTGTGTGTCTGTGTCTGTGTCTGGGTATGAACGTAGTGATCTACAGCAGCGCGAGCCGCCAAGTGCGAGGTGCCAAGCGTCGCCACCATGTCGGAGCTCCTCAAGCGTCACGCAATCGTCCAAGAGCTCAATGCCGTTTGAATTCTATTCTTCACTCGCAGTTTCTGTTTGCAAGTCGAATGCATGGGCACTACCACGCGGTCGCGCTACGATGTAGTACGTCGTGCCAAAGTGGAAGCGATGAACAGTCTCGACTTCGAGACCTGCCGCTGCGACGAGTGCGAGGATGTCGCGGTTCCAGTGGCAGCCCCAGCGCTGCGCGTGCTGCGCGGCAAACTTGTCGAGCAAGCGCGAGAGCCACGCGTAGTGCGAGCGGCCGTGCTCAAGCAGCAGGATGCGGCCGTCACGGCGCTTGCACACGCGCTGCATCTCTTCGAGCGCCTTCACGCTGTCGTCCATGCTGCAGAGCCCAAACGTATCAACGACAGTGTCGAACGTCTCGTCGTCGAACGTCAGTGCGTTTGCGCTCATGACTTGGAGGTCACATACGCTAGTGCGACCGGCTGCTGCAGCTTTCGCTGGCACTTGCTGGAGCATACCGTCACTCACGTCTGTGAGCGTGAGCTGCGTGTTTGAAGCGTAGTACGGCAAGTTGCGGCCAGTGCCAGCCGCGATCTCGAGCACTGAGCCCTTCGCCGAGCGCAAGAGGAAGCGCCGCATGAGCGAGATGCCCGTGAGCATCTCGTCAAAGTCGACATCTAGATACACAGCACACATACGCAGTGTATCAGTGTGTGCATGCTTTATGCGCCTAGATCCAGACTCACCTAGTGCAGTCTGTGGTCGTTAACAACGATCTCAGCACGCACATGATCATGACACACGTACCTTTGTCGTACTTGGCGGCGTTCTGGTTGAACACCTGCACACGACGCGCGTCAGTGACGTCGTCGAGCGAGATATCGGTCTTGGGCTCGACGAACGTCAAGTACGCAAACGCTGTCGAGCCGATGTAGACGCCAGCGGCCGCGAGCAGCACGCCCGGTCGCTTCCATGGTGTCGTCGCCATCGTGATGCTTGTGCTCGTTCGTCTGTGAGGCAATTTGTGCGGTTGCGGATCATCAAAAAGCTAGTTATGCTGAATTCGCTCATCACATACAAATATCAAAATATTAGAGAGAAACAACCTGCTATTCAAAAAATGTATATGTGACCAAAAACACAAAAAACGATCCACGTGAACATGGCGGCGACGACTGCAGCAGCAGCGCCGAGCTCCCGCGCACTCGCAGCAGTCGTAGTTGCTGGCGTCGCACTGCGCGCTGCAGTGTACGCACTCCCGACGCTGCAGCGCTCGCTTGCTGCGCGTCCAGAGCTCGTGACAGCGGTGTCGTCGTTCCAGCGCGTGCGCGAGAGCGCGTTCCTGTTTGACCACACTGGCTCGCCGTACGCAGGCGACGTGTTCCACCAGCCGCCGCTTGTGTTTGCGCTCTTCTACCCACTACTCACACACGAGCGTCTCCAGTACATAGGTGTCTGTGCGCTCTTCATTGCGATCGATGTGCTCATTGCACTTGGCTTTGCGCGTCTCGCGCGCCGGACACTGCTCTTGGAAGAGGGCGTCGTGCCGAAAGACAGCGCGAACCGCGAGATCTGGCTCCACAAGATCCCCGTCTCGCCGCTCTTCTCGCGGCCAAACTTGCCTGTCATGGCCGCATTCATGTACGTTCATACATACGCTGACTGGCTGTGGATCTGCTCACAGCATTCATTCACCCACCACCCACTTCTACTCTTGCTCTTGCTCGTCTAGCTACCTCTTCAATCCGTACTCGCTCGCATCGAGCGGCGCGATGTCGACTGTCTCGCTCACGCACGTCGCTGTGCTCTACAGTCTCGTGTTTGCCGCCGAAGGTGCGTGCGTCCGTGTCGATAGATGCTGTTGATGCCACAGTGCGCTTGAGCATCAGTGACAGACAATGGATGTGGGTGATTGGGTGATTGCAGGCGCTACAGTAGCATCGATGCTCTGCACTGCAATTGGGACGTACTTGGCGCTCTATCCGCTCGTGCTCGCGATCCCGATCTTCTTGCTCCTGCAGCTCGCAAAGAAGCCCTCGCAGGTGCGTCGCTCTCTGTCTGTCTCTCTTGTCTATGAGGAGCTATTGAACGACTCAAAAGGTGCTGTTGTGTGGCCACGCAGACAACGAACGACAGTGTTCCTACTGCTGATCCTCCAGCACCTGCGACGCTCCTTGCAGTGTGCGCTGTCAGCTTTGTCTTTGCGCTCAGTGTATTGCTCTATCTATCGCACACGCTGAGCAACGGATGGAGCTTCATTGACGTACGTCCATTGTAGCGCTACACTATTACTTGCTACGTCATCATGTAACGTGTGTGTTCGCTCACTCTCACTCTCTCTATGGCTTTGGCTCTGGATGCAATGAGCAGGAGACGTACGTCTGGATCGCCAAGTATTCGGACCTGACGCCAAACGTCGGCGTGTTCTGGTACTTCTTCATGGAAGTCTTCGACCGGTTCATCCCGTACTTTCTCTTTGTTCTGCACCTCCACCCGTGCATCTACGTCTACCCACTGCTCCTGCGTCTCAAGTACGTCCGTCTGTCTGTCTATCTCTTTGCCCTACAAGCTCTGCTGTCTTGCCAGTGGTGTCGTGACGTCTCGACTGTGTGTTTGTGTGTCCTCATGCTCCCTCTTGTGTATCCTATGACGCTGCTAGACACCGTCCGCAAGCGTACGCGACGACGCTGATTGGGATCTTCTCGCTCTTCCAGGCGTACCCGACGTTCGGCGACTTTGGCTTCTTTGTCACAGCGATGGCACTCCACCCCAAGACGATCATGAGTACGTCTTCATCTACGAGTGTCCTCCCGTGTTGCTGGACGGAATGGCTGAGAGACTTACGGCTCTACTCTTACTGCGTGGCTAGCGATCGAGAACCGCTACGTGTACGCACTTGGCATTGGCGTCGCGACGTGCATGCTCCCGGTCATGTGGTTCCTCTGGCTCTTTCCAGCGTCTGGGAACGCCAACTTCTTCTACAACCAGACGCTCGTGTACCAGATTTTCACGTCCCAGGTCCTCACGGCGTTCGTCGGTGCGACCATGAAGCGCGACAAGGACTTGCAAAAGTACCGCAAGCGCGTGCTCGCAGCTGCCGCTGCAGTCAAGCGCACCGAGTAGAAGCGGCGCTTGTCGTCTTTGTAGCACCCGCAGTGCTGTTGCTGATGCTGGTGACAGGATCAATCGATTGGTCGTTGACTGGTTGGCTCGCTGACTGGCTGGCAGCTCTTCGACCGTAAGACTTGACCTTGTGATGGCGTTGACCGTGATACTACGTCTCTATCGTTTGCCGCGCAGCACTGTCGGCAGTGCTGCGAACGGAAACGATGGCGACGCTCCTGATGCGAGTGTGCTCGCTTTGGCTGTTGACACGATCGTGATGTGGCCGATCGGTGGACTTGGGAACTCGCCCATGTATGGTGACGTGGCTTTGACGTGAGGCAGTCCCGTCGATACTGTCGAGGCGTTTGTAGAGAACTGCTGCTGCTGCTGCGGTCGTGTTGCAGCTGGAGCCTCTTGAAGTGAGTACAGATCATGGCGATGTGCGTCTGAGATGTCGTTGTCTCCGCCCGACTCGGCGTCCAAATCCAAACCCGAGACGTCGAACGAGCGCAGTGCTTTGTGAGCCGGTCGCTCATGACACGCAGGTGTGCGCGTGCGCGTGTTGCGCAGTAGCGCTGTCTTGTGTGCTTGGTGCTGCAGTACGAGAGGAGAGGAGGTGCAGGTGAGACCAGAAGCATCGAGCAAGGATGGCATCCAGACGCAATGCCTCCGACGTACGTGCTGCTTGGAAAGTGGTCGCGCGTCCGATACTGCGAGAGACGAGTGCCCTTGCTGCGATGGTCCAGTGCCAGTGAGCAACTCAGCAGTGTCTGTGGTAGGAAGCGTAGCTGAGAGTTGCTGCGACTGACGAAGCGGCGGTGCTTTGCGTCGAGCATCGAGCTGCTGGTCCGTGCTTGCAGTATGCCGCAACATGCCGTGGAGCTGTTGCTCAAGCGCATCGTTCGACGTGTGTTCGTGAATGGTGTGCTGACTCGTGGTCATTGCTTGCGCTTGGTGAGATCGGAGCGGTGTCGGCTGCTGCAGTGCTGAGCTCGCGCCAGTGCTCTTCAGTGATGACTGGAGATCCATAGCGAGAGCGTGGGCTTTCCCAGCTGCTTCTGCTGCTGTTGTTGCAGGGACAGTGCCGTCGTTCGGTTTGAGTGTCACGCCTTTAGTCAGTGGTGTCTTCTTGGGATCAAGCTCGAGCTTGGGGAACGACTCGAACGATCCGCGCAGTCCATCAAAGAGCGCGTCCTAGACAGCAAGGACGAGTGGTGGAGTGAGGCGTTAGACGCTGAGAGCAGACGCTGAGATCCAAGTCGCTGAGAAGCAAGCACACGATACCTGAAGCGCAATGCT
Source organism: Globisporangium rhizosaccharum (assembly GCA_023333795.1). Lineage (NCBI taxonomy): Eukaryota > Oomycota > Peronosporomycetes > Pythiales > Pythiaceae > Globisporangium > Globisporangium rhizosaccharum. The sequence continues at coordinate 6,056 of JAASFN010000597.1, read as the reverse complement.
CAAGCCTCGACGTCCAGGAGAGTTGCGTGAGAGCAAGATGCGCTCAGGTGACCCACGTCTTGACGGCTGGCGCTCGAGTCCAGCAGCTTTCAACGCTGTAGGTGATACAGTGGATGTCTGGGCTGCAGTGGGTGCTAGCTCGGACGGCGAAACCGCGTGCGGAGTCAGAGGCAAGTGCACGCGCGGCTCGATCGAACTCTTCTGAAAGAGATCGAGCAAGAGCTCTTGGCGAGACTTCTTCGCGACGAGGAAGCAGTTCTCGCCAACGAGCAGGTTCCCATCTCGCTCGAGCAGCACGACGTCGGACTGGAGTCCGTCGTAGTCTTCTTGTCGGAACGTCATAGTCTCTAGCATCAACGTGCTCGTTGAGGTGTTGCTGCTGCTGCTGTTGTTGCTCTTCGTGCTGGCTGCGAGTGCGTGAAGCAGTGGTTGCTGTTGCGATAGACGATGACGATCGCCAGTCAGATGTGCACTCGCCTTTGCAGGCGACAAAGTGCTGGTGTCAGGTCCAGGTATCCGCACTGGCGAGGTGTCGCTACGCGTCTGTGGTCGCAGCAGCGCTCGAGAGCTCCCAGCACGGCTCGCAGCGAGCGCCTGTGCTTCCTCCTTCTCTAACGAGATCGTCGGGTCAGCGAGCGAGCGCAGCTTGAGTTTGAGACCGTGCTTGCGCCGCACATCACGCGCGATGCGTTGCCGCCGCTCACGCGCATCGAGGTCGCTCGTGATCTCGTCGCGTCGCTGCATCTCTCGAAAGTCGAATGGAACGCGCGACGTCGATCCAACGAGCGGCCCGAGCGCTGCGTAGTCTGGCGTACTGACGTATTCATTCATGCTGCCGGTGTTGCCGGCAGTCAGCTTGCTCATGGTGTGGGATGTTCGCTGCGAGTGAACGTCACTGGCAGCGTCCCAAGGGATGATGCGGAATGGATCGTTCGTCGCTCGCATCGGCGTCGTGGTCGACGCCGCACTCGGTTGGAACGAGAGCTTTGCGAGCTTGACTGCGAGCACCGAGTTGCGGAGTGACAGCACCGACGACGACGGTGCACCGCGTCTGCTCTCGCCGCCAAAGCGAGATGTTGCTCGTGACGACGCGCGCGAAGGCGAGCGCGAGGGAACACTCTTCATCATGTGCGTCATTGCGCGTGACGACTTCTCTTTTCGCTTGAGCTCGAGCACCGCTCCATGCGGATCAGTGTCTCGCTGCAGCGCTTCAAGATCGAGTGGGAACTGCAGGTCGCCGTCGCTTTCGAGAGAGCGAGGTTCAGCAAGGTGTGTGAAGATGAAGACGCCTTCAAGCAAGCCGCGCGCTGCTCGCGCAAACTACACAAGCATGTAGCCAGATAGACAGCCGTTCAGCGTTGGTTGAGCGCCGTTTGAAGGTGAGGCAAGTGAGCTCGAGTGTGTGCATTGCGTCAATCGTGTGCTCCACGTACGACTGCGTCTGCTTCGGGGTCGACATACGTCTCGTCGAGGTCTCGGTCACTCTGCTGTGCATCGTTGTCGGCACTATTGTTCACGTTCATGTCGATCGAGATCGAGACCAGCGAGTCCTGCTCAGAGAGACACACACAGCAGCAACCACTTGTCAGTCAAGCACACGATCGACGCTCAAGCCATCTGAAGTGTGACACGAGCACGCACAACGCGAAGGCGCATCCCCGAGTCTCCTGGGTCCTGCTCGCAACTGGCGTCAGGTACGTTGTCAACATCGTCGTTGCCACGTGTGTTGCTTGTTGCTTCGCTGTCTTTGGTTGCCAGTGGCCGTGATGGCGATCGACCACGAGTCGTAGTCGTTGTAGAGGCGCGCTGCTCACGCGCACCAACGTCCCTCCCACCCATTCACGTCGATCTGGTCATTCGATGCGAGCTGCTCACGACGGAGCACGTTGATAGCGACCGAGGACGTGTGTGTGTCTGTATACGAGAGCAAAGGCGAGTGAGCAAGTCCTAACTTTGGCCATGTCTGCCCAAACTCGGCGCAAGTCAGCTCCTCGTGCTGATGGACATCAACCTGTGCACGACCTCATACACGCGCGCTTCCATATATCCGAGCTTCTGCTGCAACAACAGGCACCATCATTCGCTTTGCAGCTCACTCGTTGCTAGTGGCGACGCACAGGCACCAAGACACCGACACCATCACGCAAGACGCACATGGCAAAGTACACGTTCTTCTTCTCTTCCATAGATCAAGTCGAATAGCACCACGCGCAGCGATCGCATCAGTCAGTCAATCAGGCACCCAGTCGGCTACCCTCTCGAGTCGCGTGACCGTCACAGTGTTGAGACCACTGCGCGGCGTCGACACCAGACTGCCGTCCAGACTGGCTGCTGCCCACGTGCGCAGTGGCGTGACGCCAGACAGCAAACATCGCACACCGCTGCGTCGTGTGGTCTTCTCTACTAAGCTATCATCCTCCTCTCTCTTCCTCTTCCTTCTTCTTGTCTTCGCCATCACGTGTGCTGGCTACACGACCAGCGATCGACGCGCCAGCACACACAGTCGCAAGACGACTGACTCACTTTTGCGCGTGCGCCTGACGCGCGTTGCGCACGACATCTAACAACGACGCCACGTTCTTCTTGTACAGCGCGAGCTTTGCGTGCACGTCCTGCCACTGCGCCGGACCAAAGCCGCGCTGGAGCGTGCGCGAGATCACGACCGTGCGCTTGAGCTGGTCGACCTTGGCGCTCACGAGGTTCGCTGTGATCGCCTTCACGACCCACTGCTCAACGGCGCTCTCGTCGATCGCGAGCGCCTTTGCGATCGTCGCGTACGAGATCTCGTCAAAGCTCGCTGGCATCGCGCAGAGCGTGAAGAGACGCTGCGTCGCTTCGAGCGCATCGGCGTCGAGCTTGTGCGTCGTGAAGAACGCAGCGCCAGCGCTCTTGCGGAACGCCACGTACTCGTTCAGCGTCTTCGTCGAGACAATGTCGAGGAGCTCAAAGAGCTTGTCGCCCTTGAGCGTCGCGGCGACGACTGGGTGCGCGAGCAAGTCGACGCGCGCGACAAAGCTCGCAACGGGCTGCTGCAGCACGAGCGTCGCTGCGCGCGCTGCGACGGCTTTGCCGCTCGCAATGTCTGCGGCATCAGCTGCGAACGTCGCCAAGTACTTCTCGAGGAACAGCAGCACTTGGAGGCTCTTGGTCGCATCAGCAGCTTCGACCGCGTTAGCGATCGTAAGGAAGAGCGTGCGGCGCTGCACGGCCGAGAGCGGCGACGCAGCGAAGAGCGCTTCGACGTCGTCAAAGTAGCTCGCAACGAGGTCGACGTTCGCCGTCTTGCTCGCGTACGCGATCACCTGCACGAGAGCGTTGAAGCGGAGCTCTGGGAGCGCAGCGCTCTTGTTGAACAGCGCAGTGGCACTAGTAGCACAGGAGCAGCAGCAAGTATGCGTTAGTCTTATACAAAGGCAAGCGCATTGACCATTCCACCGCAACAGTAGCAACAGTGACTCACATGCGCAGACGCAGCACGGCCTTCTCGTCCGCCTTGGCGAGCACGACCGCAAGGAGCTGGGTCGCCTGCTTCGCGCCGTCGTCCTTTGGGAGCGCACGCACGAGGTCGAAGAGCATGTTGAACGTGCCTTCGACGTCGGTCTCGGCGTCGTGCGCGAGCAGCTGCTCGGCCTTTGGCGCGACTGCAGCGACGACGGCGGCCACGTCATTCTTCTTGATCTCGGTCGCGAGGTCGAGCGGCTTTGCCGAGAGCTCCAGGAGTGTGTTCACGTACGCGACGAGGTCGGTTGCAGTGGCGGAGAGTGCAGTCATGGTCGCGATTCGATGGTGTGATGCAGAGAGAGCGAGCGAGCTAGCGACGGCGAGGTGGTGTGCTGGCGAAGACGATGGCGTACGCTTCTTATGATGAGGGAGCGCTCGCAGCAACAACGAAGGCGATCGGAGCCAACCACTGAGAGCATACAAACTGCAAGTCAAAATGGACAAATGTGGTATGCGGAACATTTTCCCGAATTTTAAAAGATCGTGAGGGACCACTCGGGACATGGCTACAAACCGTTATGATGAGCTCCAGCTTGGACATTCAAGCTCTGCACCATGCACCTTGCCTCGATCTCGTTGAGCTCTCATGCAGGACACACAGACACAGGTCTGTTGATACACTTAATGGCAATCTTTACGCCACCTAGCGTCACTGCGTCGAGTGCTGTGACTGTGACGACATCATTCGTCCTCGAGACGACTTGGAGCGCTTGCTGCCAGTGGCAACGCCATGTTGCCAACACGTCAGTGCGCCGGTGCATGACAAGGCATCTCGCAAGAGCAACAAACAAAGCGATCGACCCATACAGCTGACTGCTTATTTCTTAAAGAGACTTGCAAGTGCGGACGGTGCTCGCGGCTTGAGCAGCTTCGCGACTTGCGTGTGTCCGTGCTCTTTCGCTGCTTTGACGTCAGCTCGCGTCACAGTTGCGTTCGCATCCAGCAGCGCCTGTGCGACGTCTACGTGTCCGTTTACAGCCGCGTAGCGGACTACAGTCAACCCGTCTTCACTCGACGCATTGGCATCTGCGTTGCGCTCAAGAAGCACGCGTGCGCTCTCCGCCTGACCGAACATTGCCGACCAGTGCAGCGGCGTGAGACCTTTGCTGTCTGCGTCGTCGATGCGAGCTTCGTGAGCGAGCAGCGCTTCAATGACGTCGACGTGTCCTTTTGCAACAGCTTGGTGGAGCGCAGTCGAGCCGTCGCGATTCGTCTTGTGGATGTCCACGTTGTGTTGGTCCAACAGCGCACGGACGCACTCGAGATGGCCATGCTCAGCAGCCACTGACAATGCAGACTCACTTGGTGTGACGAACTGGTCCTTGATGTCAGCAGCGCGGCGGAGCAGCACATCGACCACTGCGACGTGTCCGAGCCGAACGGCAAAGAACAGCGCGCTTCGCTTCTTCGCCGAGATCGTGGTGACCAAGTCGCGCTTCGAAGTCAAGAGCGCATCGACGACTTGTGCGTGGCCAGCATGTGCAGCGACGTGGAGCGCAGTGACGCCCGTATCGTCCAAGTCGTCGACGACTGCACTCGCATGCGTTTGTGCCCGAGCAGCCGCGCCTTTTGCCAGCAGCAGCTCTGTGACCTTGGTCGCGCCAGACGCTGCTGCGACAATGAGCGGCGCAGCATTCCAGCCAGCTACCGGTTCGTCGAGCGACGCTTCCGACGAGAGCATGCGTGCTGCACTGGTGGCGTCGTCCTGTGCGATGGCTTGCGCAAGCGTCTTGACAGGTGGCGCGGCGAGTGCTGGCTTGGGCATCGTCCTGGTGCTGGTACTAGTGCTGGTGCTGCAGTGGCAGTGGTCTATGTGTGTGCGTTGGGCTTGAGCAGCTCAGAGTGGAACTGGAAATGCCACCTCTTCGCGGCGCGCCAACGAACCAAGTGGCTTGAGCGACATGAACGATGCCAAAGCCGGATTGATGCCTCGTCGTGTGGTCGAGCGTGAATGCAAGGCGTCCCAGCTGTTGCAGGTGTCCGGCTCTGATATTTCGTCGTGATTTCGTCAGCAATTGTTTGTGATTTTTTTACCTTGGCAAACCCTACACAGGCAACATCGTCAGCGTCTTGATCGTGAACAGTGAACGGCAAAGACGCTTGTGCTATGCTCTCTGCACTCGATATGTCGCCCAGTCAGCACCGCGAACTCGAGTGCGCAAAGACTCAAAGCAGCTTCATCTCCATTGATTGCAAGGTGTCTTAGCTGAAGAGACGACTCAAACGCGATGGAGCGCGAGGTTTGAGAAGCTTTGCCAACTGCATGTGTCCGTTCTTCTGTGCCACGTGGACGTCGTCTAGGGTCACAATTGCCCCTGCTGCCAGCAAGGCTTGGACGATGTCGACGTGTCCTCTCGAAGCGGCTTCAAAGAGTGCAGTGGAGCTATTGCCGATCTTCACGTGCACGTTCGCATTGTGCTGAAGCAAGACGCACGTGGACGCGAGCTGACCATAGATCGCGGACCAATGTAGAGGCGTGTAGCCGACATTGTCAGGGTCTTCAACGCGAGCTCCAACACGCAGCAGCTCTTCGACGATAGCCACATGACCTTTTG
>JAASFN010000596.1:0-16872 GCA_023333795.1 Globisporangium rhizosaccharum | reverse complement strand
GGACACGGTCCGCCTGTCGAGTTGAGCTGAAAGCACGAGTTGTACACGAGCGGGAGCTCAGCGACCGCAGCACTGAACTGCGGCAGCGGCTCGAGCGTGAACGAGTCAATGCCGAGCTTGAGCGATGCAGCGTACTCAACACAGACGGCTTTGCTCTGGAACGTCGCACTCTTCTCCGACTCGATCTTGTCTGTCATGCTCGCCATTGCTCGACTCGCACTGAACAACGCCGAAGCGGAGAAGCCGCCGTAGCCTCCACTGGCTGATACCGACACCTTGGCATCACGTTGGAGCACTTGCTGGAACGCCTTTGTCGACTCGATCTTGCTGTACGACGACTGCTGCATGCAGCTCGTTTGCGGCAGGATCGACATTTCTTTTGGACACGACCAGTTCGCACTCAGCCCTGAACACGTATCGAGCGCGTCGTCCCACGTGAACTTGACAATGTGCGTGCGAATGCCCGGGTCCGTGACACTCGACGCAGCTTCTGAGCCGTCAGGATTGCCAAACACGAGGTCGTAGCCAGCGCCAACGTAGTCGACCCCAGGCGGCTGGTCACTGAGCACAGTCGTTGGTAGCGCTAGTCCTGCAACGAGCAGCAGAGACTCGCAGCGCGAACCATCTCGCTCTTCACGCCGTGTGGCGATGCAGTGGTCGGTGCGAATGTGTGCGTGTGTGTGTGTTCAACCGCGGTGGATGAACGATGAGAACACCAGCCTCAGCATCAGGATCAGTGGCGGATACATACATCCACACACAGCCCAAAGCCATATGAGCAGTCACGTTCACTCGACTGCTCGCAAGCGCCGGTGTATTTGAGCGGTTGACATGCGCTCCCCGCAGTCGCTGCGTATGAGCAAGCACACACATCGTAGTGCGTCTCTGGCAATCGCGTCCACACAGCACGCCGACCAACCGCTTTGTGTTTGCGATCTTCCATACACACCAAGCGTCGTATACGAGCGATCTTGCAAATGCGCTTATTGCCGCACTTACCAACTCGCTGCTGCTGCAAACGCTCGTGAACCTCTCGAGGCAAGCAAGTGCACGAGCACAAGCAAGTGTGTGTGCGACTGCAATGGACGCGCATGATGACAAGGACGCTACTGCTGCGCTCGTCCACTCGGCGTACACATCGCTGCAGTCTCCGTGGCGCAACCGTGGTGGGAGTAGCAAGATACGAACAGCAACAATGCAGCCAGCAGTGCGCATCCACTCGAGCTTGCCGGCATCATTGACAGAAATGCAAACGCTACGACGTACACTGTGAACCGCAATGGCAGCGCTGTCTCGCTCGTCTCGTTGCGCACACTGCGTACGCCGAGCGCACAGACGCCGTGCTCATGACTGCAGGCATGCTCGGTGCACTTGCTGCTGGACTCGGTCAGCCGATCCAGATCGTGCTCCTCGGTAAAGTTCAACGCATTCAATCCCATGCTCCCAGACGCACAAGAGCTCCGCGCAAACGTGAACGCCGTGGCGCTCAACTTTGTCTGGGTCGGTCTCGCAATGGTGCTAGGTGGCTTTGTCCAAGTCGCGTGCTGGTCGCTCACAGGCGCACGACAAGCGAAGCGCATTCGCAGTGCGTACGTCCGCGTCGTGCTGACAAAGGACATTGGCTGGTTCGATGTGCACGACACAAACCAGCTCGCAACGCGCGTCGCCGACGCCACAGTGTCGATCCAAGACGGCATGGGTCGCAAAGTCGGCGACGGTCTCCACCTCGTGACAATGGGCGTCGCTGGCATTGTCGTCGGTCTCGTCAAAGGTTGGGAGCTCACGCTCGTGCTCCTTGCATTTGCGCCGCTCCTCGCTGTCACTGCTGTCGTGACGATCCGGTTCGTTGCCACGGCGACGCAGCGCAGCGCTGCGTCGTACAGCGCAGCTGGTGCTGTTGCGCACGAAGCGCTCGAGCACATTCGCACCGTCCACGTGTTCAACGCCATTGCGCACTTTCGCGACCAGTACGCTGCCACGCTCGAGCGCTCGGCGCACGAAGGCATACGCAAAGGCCTTGCACTCGACTGGGGCACTGGTGTGATGTTCTTTGCGATCTACTGCGCGTACGCTGCAGGGCTCTACTATGGGGCACTCCAGATCTCACACGACCAGCTCCGATGCGACGGCGTGGCGACGTGCATGGCCAATAGTAGCTGCTACGACGGCGGCAAGGTCATGTCGATCTTCTTTGCAGTCATGATGGGCGCCATGGCGCTCGGACAAGCTGGACCGAGTGTCCAAGCAATCTACGCTGCACGCGTGAGCGCACACGACGTGTTCAGCGTCATCCACGCAGCGTCTCGCGTCGATCCCCTTGACGACGACGGCCGCATCCTCGCCCAAGTCGCTGGCGAGATCGCGTTCCACGACGTCACGTTCGCGTACCCGTCGCGTCCAGACGTCCCCGTATGTCGGAACTACTCGCTCACAGTGCATGCTGGCGAGACAGTTGCGCTCGTGGGTCCGAGCGGGAGTGGCAAGAGCACAGCGATTGCTCTGCTCGAGCGGTTCTACGACCCAAGCGCTGGTCGCGTGACAGTCGACGGCCACGACGTGCGCACGTACAACCTCATGTGGCTCCGCAGTCGCATTGAGCTCGTGAGCCAAGAGCCTGTGCTGCTTGCCGATACGATCGCAGAGAACATTGCAATCGGCACTATTAGTACGAGCGTCTCGCGCGCTGCGATCGTCAAGGCAGCCGAGCAAGCGAATGCCCATGGCTTCATTAGCGCGTTCCCAATGGACTACGACACGCGCGTGGGCGACCGCGGCGCACAGGTCTCTGGCGGACAGAAGCAGCGCATTACGATCGCACATGCGATCTTGCGGGATCCCGATATCTTGCTCCTCGATGAAGCCACAAGCGCACTGGACAGCGAGAGCGAGCTGCTCGTGCAGCAGTCGCTTGATGCATTGCTTGCGCTCAAGAAGCGCACGACGCTCGTTGCCGCGCACCGGCTGTCGACTGTGCGCACTGCAGACGTCATTGCAGCCACGCAGAGCGGTAGTGTCGTAGAGATTGGGAGCCACGAGCAGCTCATGGCGTCGAGCAGCCGTAGGATCTACCGCGCACTCGTTGAGCACCAGCTGTAGCAGCAAGACGACTACGACGTCAAGCAAACAATACCTGCGTATATGAACGAGTGCAATTGCTCGCTAAAATCCCTTTTCTCTCGGCTAAATCACAAATTATTCGTTTAAGTTCCGCAAATTTAACAACTCGACACTGTGTGGTTTTTGTCTGTTTGAAGAAGGCGCGACGTTGTGTGTGTGATGGAGACGCTGAGCAGCGTGTTCCCGGCGGTGCCGGCGTCAGCGCTCGAGCGCGTGGTACGTCGATGGATGCTCGAGGCGCACATGCTCTCTCTCTGTGTTCGTCTACATAGAACGCATGTCGGTGTGCTCACGCTGCGCGCTCTCTCTCTCTCTCTCTCTGACTCACAATGCTCTCGAGACAGTTGGAGATCTGCGATGGTGACGTCGAGACTGCGTCCGAGTGGATCCTCGAGAACAACTGGCGCGACTTGCTCGAGAACGACGACGGCGACGACGGAGAACAAGCGAATGGTGACGCTGTCAATGACGACACAGCGCGCCAGATGGAGCAGACGCCAGCACCGCTGCGTGTAAGTGCGACAACTGCAGTGGCGGCGACTGCACCAGCAGCTCCTGCTGCAACTACTGCTGCAGGCAATGCGACGACCCCAGGCCTGACGATCAGTGGCGACAGCGCAGCTGGCAGCAGTCTCCAAGTGTCCCACACAACGAACGCCAGTGCAGCTCGGCACCACCACCACGGCCACGTTACTGGAACTGCTACTACTAGCACCAGCGCTGCTGCAGTGCCAGCGCTCGTCGGACGTGCGCTTGGGCGTCACGACGACAGAGACTACGACTCGAACAACGAGCACGACGGCGAGAGCGATGACTACGAAGAGGACGAAGACGAAGACGATGAGGACGACGACGACGAAGACGACGAAGACGACGACGCGCACTCGTACTACGACTCGGGCGACGACGTGTTCTACCACAGCAGCAGCAGTGGCAGTGCACTGCCACTCGCAAAGCGCATCAAGATCACAGCAAACGCAGCGGACGATGATGCAAAAGCGCGTGACCCGAAGCAAGAGATGTACTGGGTCGCGTTTGACGGCCACGTCGTGCGCAAGACGCTGATAGGTACGCTTGCGTGTGTTGCTGCAGCTCCAGTCGGCGTCCTAGCTGTCTGATCTTGGACTTACCGTTCTCTCTCACTTTGTAGAGCTGCTCAACACGACGCTCAGTAAGCTCGCGCACAGCAAAGTGACGCTGCTGAACAAGTCGACCAAGCACATTGGCGAGGTGCGTCACTGGACTAGTACCGCTGGGTGTCGAGTCTGGGACTGAGTGACGGGCTGACGGACGGATGGACTGACTGGATGGACGGATCTGCAGCTCGAAGCTAAAGCCAAGCTCGTGAGTGTGCTTGAAGACACAGAAGCAGTCGGTACGAGTGGCAGCACAACAGCGACGGCTGCGCCACTGCCATCAAGCCGCAGTGCGATGAACCACATCTTGAACGACGCTGATGCGAAGCCACCTGCAGCAGCAGCGACAGAAGCAAACAGCAGCGCACCAGTCGCATCTGCAAGTGCGTCTTCTACAGCAGCATCAGCGCCGCTAAACGGCCAGAAGCGGAAGCGATCAGCGGACGAGACGACCGAGTCCCCATCATCAGCTTCGCCACAGCCACTCGGGTTCTTTGTACGTCTGACTGCCTTCACTCGACGCACGCTGCAGTATCTCAGTCGGACGCGTGCGAGAATGCTTACCCTCTGTCGATCTGTGCTCACTGTCTCTCACACGCGCAGGCGCACTTCTTCTCTGTGAGCGACCTCGACATGATCTGGCGCTCAGTCATGCACGCGCACCTCTTCAACGCGCGCTTTGGCGACATGATCGAGTTCCACACGGCGTCCTGTGGCGTGTACGTACTTGTCTCCACAGGTGTCTTGCTCCTAGTGTCCTGCCTGTACGAGGTGCTCACGCGTCGCTATTGCTCGCGTCCTCGCTCTCAGTTTCAACAAGCGCGACTTTGACGAACTGATGCACATCCACGCGAACATGGCGTCGTCGCGTGCTGGGTCGCTTGGGATCTCGCCGGCCGCGGCGCTCAAGTGCTGTCTCATCCTCCCGTGCAGTGCGACCGAGAGCGAGATCTTTCGCGTCGGCAAGCACTTGCACAGTCTGCTCAAGCTCCAGGGCTCGCTCTACTACCGCACGCTGGACAGCAACGCGGCTGCTGTGTCGGCTGCTGTGTCGGCTTCTGGGGCTGCTGGGACTGCATCAGTCGCGCCACGGTCGACGCGGCTGGACTTGCTCAATGAAGACGGCAAGATGACTGAGGACTCGTTCCGGCGCTTTGCGCGGTACCGGATCCGAAAGGAGGAGGTGCGTGTGGGTGGCTCTTGAGGTGATAGCAGCCAGTTGTATAGAGATGGAGTTGGTGGAGTGGATAGACTGACTCATGAACGCTACGTGCTGTGCGTGTGTAGCACAAATCGACCGAGAGCAAGGAAGCGCAGGCGCTCACGCCCGACCACTTTCTCGCGTACCAGCAGCAGCGCAAGGTCGAGTACTGCTTGCAAGCGCTCGAAGCCGACGGATGGGACCGGCGGCTGAGTAGTTAGGTAGCATGAGTAACAACTGCATCGTAGGTCTCTGTCGAGTCGAGTCGAGTCGAGTCGAACGCATACCCGAGTGTAGGCTCACTCCGTGGCGTCTGGACAATGACGAAGTGGAGTCCGAAGCCGTAACGACGAACAGAGAAACAGAGAATGGAAGGACGACGAGCGAGAGATAGTCGGATGAGGGTGTTGTTGGTGACTGGTGACAGTGTCAGTGTTGGTGTTGCCAAGTGTGTGTTGCCAATGGCGAGGTGGCTGCAGTTCAGCGAGTCTCGCTGGAGACTTGCGCGGTGAGCTAATGAGCAAGCCGTGGTGAACAGACAGCCATTCTGTCCCGCGTCGACGCCGTCAAGTGCCGAGATGCGCATGGACAAGCGGGAAAAGTCAATCCAGCTGCTGTTGATGTCGATCCTGCTACTGGTCTCGGCGATGGTGAGCTGCTGGTCAACCGAACCAGATGTATGTGTGTGGAGGCAGAGAAGACACGCGTGCGCGTGGTGCGTTGCTCGCGTGGCGGCCGGGATACCGAAGAGCTAGTTATCTCGTGCCGCGAGCAGGAGCAAGATGCAAGAGCACTCAGCTCAGAGACGCAGGAAGAGGCGGCACCGCCACCATGTGCACATGCGAGACCTCTTGAGTAAGTGCTCACAGAAACAAGTTGCATTCACACGTCATGAGTGGGCGGATAAGCGAGCGCGCTCTCGACTGTCGAACGGTCGCGACTGAGTGCTGCGATCTCGATTTCCTGCTTGAGTGCTGCAATCTTGATAGCCGTCACTTTCTGCTTGTGCTCAAGCTCGGCAATCTCTCGCTTGTATTGCTCCTCGCGAACAGTACGCTCATGCTGCAGTGCTCTAACCTCATGCTGCTGCGCTCTGACCTCATGCTCGTGCGAGCAGATCTGAGTGTACATCTGCATCGCGCATTCGATGATCTGTGCGGTTCTCGTGGCGGTGAGTTGTGCAGCGGCTTTCCTTGCAATGTAGCTTGGGCTTGGACTGAAGTCGACGGGTCGAGAGAATGGGAGGTGCCGCAGAACGCTTGACCAGCGACGCACGGACGCGTCTAGGACGCCTCCACGTCCGAAGACGCTCGAGCTCTCTACATTGATATCGACGCCCCGTGCAGTGGTTCATCGAGCCAGTGATGGCGATCTTGTCGTCCACGAGAACGTCCTGAGCAGGTTCAGAGTGAGATCAAGGTCAGAGAGCAAGGATACCAGCTAGTCCATCGAGCAATCGCAGTATGTGGAGAGACCTCACCTTGACGTGGAAAGTGGTTGCAGTGAAGGCAACGAAGACGCGCTCGGGAGCGTGAGCATGTAGTTGTTTGACTTGAGATCGGTCATCCTTTGCGGTTGAGGCGTCTGTGACGATGTAGACGATGAGGTCGCTGTTCTTGTCCAGCATGTACTTGATAAAACTCGCAATCTCACAGCAGCACATAGCATGTTAGCAAAACACGCACGCGACCTCATCCAGCACACATAGCACATAGCAAGTGCAGTTACATGCCAAAGGATGTGTAAAACAGTACATAGCAATGCGCAAAAGGCTGTCCGCTTGACAGAGCAACAGCAGCAGGGCCTTCAGAGTGTCAGCTTCGTCAGTCCACTTGTCGATTGAGCCCCAGTGCTCAATCGACAAGTGGTCAAAGGCACCCTTGAACGTGGCCATAACGAAGTCAAACAGAGCAGCCTGTTCGGCAGGCGTGATGCAACCGCGCTTGAGCTGGGCTGTCAGGCTCGTGCTGCCTTCGCAGCTGTTGACGCGCTGGAAAAGCATGTGTCGGAGAGCGAAGAAAGAGACGGCGGCGGGACGTCGAAGAGCTTCACTATCGCTTGGGGTAGTTCGAGTGCCTCAATCACTTGAGGCGACGATGGCAACGGGGGCTGGGGAACCGCAAGTGATTGCGGTGAGCGTGCGCAAGGTTGTGTCGTGGGACGCGAGTGAGCGTGAGCGTGAGCGTGCGTGCGTGCGAAGCGCTGAATGCGGTGCAGGTATTTTGCTGCATGTGAGTGGGCTTGATCTGCTGAACGTGTGTTGATGTACTCTGCAACGTGCTTGTACGTTAGCTTGGGCAGGCTCTTGACTGCGTCGATGAAGCGTGAGTGCTCCTCGACGCTCCAGGCGTTGTCATTGCCCCGCGCAGGCGTGTAGATGGGTGTAGCTTGTTGGACGGCTTGCTTGATCGCAGCCAAGGTGCGCGGCTGCATCTTGCTTGTCTGTTGCTGGCTTCTGGTGATCTCGTCGGTTGATTGAGAAGAATCAGGAGGTTGGCAATCTTAGTAATTTTTTAGATATGCATGGTCAAAATTGCAATTTGAGGTGGTTACGGCTGATCGTTTTTGCAAATATTTTACCAGAGCCCAAAAAGTATACGTGGACCCAACTAGTATACGCACAAGTATACACATGCCCAAAAAATATACATATGGACCCAAACATTATGCGATGGACCCAACTAGTATACGCAAATTCTTGCGAACAGCATACAATTTCGAAGACGATTCTGATAGCTTTTCTGGAACTTTTTTTCTAAATTAACACATGTCTAAATTCTAGCTGTACAAAACGCCAGAGAGCACGACGAGCCAGCACGCAAGACGCCGAGCAGCCAAAGTACAACACGTCCGTCGCGCGCAAGTGCACATCGAGTCGCAACGCACATCGAGCAAACGCGCGCGCGAGTCGACGGTCGGCATCTTCCGCCCCCTCGCGCCGTGCTGAACGACGACGCACGCTGTTCTTCTTCGCTTGGACTCACATTGCGCGCCAGCCATATAGCAACAGCAGCAGCAGTGGCGCATTCTGCCTTGCACGAACACTTGTACAACAGAGGAGGTCTCCGCAACGACAGCAGCAGCAGCAGCAGCAGTAGCAGCAGTAGCAGCGCTCTCGCACGCAAATCAACACAACAGGTAGTCGATCGACATGCTTGCAGTGAATCCGTTCGTCAAAACCGCGCCGCGGCGCAGTGGCGGACGCGCGCCACTGCCTTTGCCGCCAAGCGGTGTCGTTGTTGGCGCATCACCGTCGCCAGGAGCAGGACCGACATCACCGACCGGGTCTGCTGCGCGTCGCGGACGCCTGCACATACAGTCAGGACACGGCACAGTCGAGCAGCAAACGAAAGAGCGAAAAGCAGCGCAACAGCAGCAGCAGCAGCACGTCGACGGCAGCAACAGCGATGGCTCGAGTGGCGACAGTGGGTACGACTCGCCAATCGATCGACCGCGCCGGCGCTTTGTCAAACCGACTGTCACGACGTACGAGACGTGCTTCTCGCGCCACGCAGCAGCAGGCGGCAGCAGTGGCGCAAGCGGCGGTCGCCGATTCAATCGTCGTCCTGGCGCTGGACCGCGCGTCGGGCTCGCATCGTACTCGTTCCTCAACAGCACAAGCTCTGCGTCGCTCGCGCTTGCAGCAGCGACTGCACCAAGTGCCGATGATGCTGCGAATCAGCTAGACACAGTGCCGCCAGCAGGAGCGCCACCGCTTGCGCAAGGTGTCCGGCGTGCACCTGCAGTCTCGTCGCTCTCGAGCGTCCTCCAAGAGCTCATGCACGGCCGCCAGCGCGCTCTCTCGAGCTACGTCGATGCAACAGCGCCGCAGGTGAATCCGCGGACGTTCGTTGTGCAGCAAGACGGCGACGGCGCGTTCTTCGTTGCATCGTCGACTGGCGAGCGGTTCGCTGCCGACTCGGCGATTGGCAAAGCGCTTCTCCAGCCAGCGCCAGTCAGGACAACAGCGCCAGCTGACGCTACACTATCGAGCGACGTGCCATCGTCTGACATGAGCGACTCGTTGCGGCGGTCGGACTTGGACTCTTCGCGCGTCCAGCGGACACCACACAGTGTGCGGCAGTCGCTCTCACGGCGCGAGAACAGCACAAGCGACAGCAGCAGCAGTAGTGGTCCTACGTCATCGTCCAAGAGCAAGCTCCTCGGGTTTGCGAGTCTCAAGTCCAAGCTCGCGGCGCGTCGGAGCGAACGAGCGTCGCGCACGTCGCTCTTGCGCAGCGGCGACGACCGACCGATGACACTCGACGAGATCGAGCACCATAGCGGTGATGACGCACCAGTTGTGCTCGGTGCAAGCACCAGCAGCCACCTCAGCAATAGCAGCAGCGGTGGGAGTCTGACGTTCCACATCAGCAGCGCGGACGACTTTGCTGTGCCGATGCTCGATCCCGACCTCGTTGACGCTCGCGCACGTGGCGACTCGAGCTGGGAAGTACCAGCAACTGGTCCAGCTGCTGGTGCATCATCCGGTCCTAGTGTAACAGTGCCGCTAGCAGTCGACAGATCCCAGATCGTGAACCGCCCGATCCCGTTTGCTGACGACGTGGACGACGATGACGACGACAACTTGCTCAATCGGTCGTTCCTGAACGTCCGCGACATTGAGTTCCACCCACGCACAGACAAAGACGCGGCGCCTGTGAGCGTCCCAGCTGCGGTCCTTGAAAGCGCTGGATGCGACGACGAGAGCGATCAGCAAGTGTCTACGTCGCCCGTGACGGACCGCGCAACGTTTGACGACGACGACGACAGTGTGAATCGCCCATCAGCTGCAACGCGCGACTCGTACGCGAGCCGCGGGAGCTCGCTCAGTGCTGGTCGTGCGAGCGTCTCGGAGTTCCTCGGCGGCTACAAAGGCCAGCTCTCGACACGGCGCACGAGCATGGGGCACGACGGCGGCGGCAGTGGCGCGTTTGTGAACCGCGCACGGTCAGTTCGGCACGGTGCGCGCCGATCGGCTGCAGCAAACGCAGCAGCGACAGCGCTCACGCGCAAGCTCCGCGAAGCGCGGAACCGCATTCCGTTTGAGTTTCGCGACGACCTTGCGCCGCCTGGAAAAGCGAGCAAGAGCAGCAAGCGCAGCGGCAAGAAGCTGCGTGTGCGCTGGGACCTCACGCCGTACGTGCGCGAGTTCGAAGTCGAGTCGGAGGACGAAGCCGACGCCGCTGAGGCTGCGATTGTGAAAGCGCCGTGGGAGTACAAAGACGGCGAAGCGCACGAGAGCGACGACGATGACGATGACGATGATGCGCAGTGGTGAGCGTCGCCTAGTCGTTTGTACAACCTTATCTATTCACGCGCGCGTTAGTCGATGGCGCCGTCGGTCAGTGCTCTCGTTCGTACATGGTCGTAGACAGTTTTGAAGCGATCGATGGCAAACACGACGACGGATGTCCATCGTCTCTTGCTTGCGTCACGACGGCAGAGCGTCTAGTGCTCATGTACAACACGAGGTCTTCGCACGTCAGCGGCATGGCCATGTGACGCAGTACGATCGAAGTGTCTGTGTCTCCATCGCATTGCCTGGCGCGCTACACTTACCCTGCTTGCCTGCCTGCCAGTCTGCCAGTCTACTCGTTCACGTTGTGGTGGATCTGGTTCACGTCTTCGTTCTCGTTGAGCGCATCGAGGAGCTTCTCGAACGTCTCTCTGTGCTCCGGTGCGAGGTCGAGGAACTCCTTGGGGTTGTAGATCAGCTCGACAATCGACGGCTCGAGCCCAGCGCTTGCAAAGTTGTCGCGCACGAGCGCCAAGTCGTTCGGTTCGCACGTCACTTGCGCGAGTTCGTCGCGGAGCTCGACGTCGTCTGCGCCAGCATCGAGCTACTCACATCACCCACACCACGTGCGTCACGGTGCAGAGGCGTGAGCGATGGTCCGACAGAGAGAGCTACGAGCGAGGACTATGCGTACCGCAATCTCCATGAGTGCGTCTTCGTCCTGGGCGACAGCGCTCGACGCTGTCAGCTCAATCTACGCGCCACACACGAATGAACACAGGAGCGAGCTCAGGTGAGTGAAGGCGTTGAGCAAAGACGACGACGACGACGACGAGAAGAAGACAAGAGCGCCGCGTACCTCGAGGTAGCCTTTGCGCTCAAACATCCACGAGACCGAGCCGTTCGTGCCGAGCGAGCCGTCGTACTTGCCGAGGATATGACGGAGCGCAGGTGCAGTGCGGCGCTTGTTGTCGGTCAGCGTCTCGATCTGCATAGGCAAGAAGATCCATCAGAGAGAGAGAGAGAGGTCGTGAGTGAGTCCATGTGTGCGTGAGATAGAATGAGAGCTCGTATGCAGCAGTCAGAGCAAGTGGTCGCCGTACAATGAACGCACTGCCGCCTGGACCCGAGGCTTCGTAGAGCACCGTCTCGGCGTTCGCGCCTGTGCGTCCAAGGAAGAGCAGCAGTAGCAGCAAAAGATGAAGACCGTGGAGTCAGCTCCGTGCTGTACGACCAGCAGTCAGCGACTATCGCTGTCGATCACATCGAGCAGGACGCACCGTCTTTGCCGTCCACGCCACGCTTGATCGCCGCGTCGATCTTGTCCTTTGGCATGTTTGCAGCCTTGGCTTTGCTGATCACCGATGCGAGGCGCTGGAGCATTGCATCGTAGTATCAATGAGCACTGACGGTAAGCGCTCGCTAACCTTCGACAGCGAGACGCACAGTCATTTGCTCGTACAGGCAGCAGCAGAACTACGCACCACGTTGTCGCGGTCGCCAGCAGTCGCTGCAAGAAGACAGCGCAGTTGACAGATACGAGCGATTCGTCAGTCGAGTCGATAGAGAGAGTGATGCATTGACACGAGAGGCGACGACGCAGACCTTTCGAGACGATCATGAGCTCGCGCGCGAGCTTGGCGTTCATCGCAGTGCGTTTCTGATCGCGTCACGGGTGCCATGACAGCGCAGTGCAACGACATCAAGTAGTGCGTGAGTTTCAATCGATGCACACACAACTGATCGTAAGAGCAGATGCAGATGCAGCAGTGAAGACGAAGGACATACCGCGTCCGTGGCGTTCTTGCGGCCCTGGATCGTTGGTCCTCGCCCCATCCAGCGCACGCTTTGGTACCACACACCAGTAGCAGCAGCAATGCCATTGGTAGGCGGCAATGCAGCAGCAGCAGTCGCGATCGCACTGCCACTGCGCTGGAGCGGCGACGCCGTGCGCACAGCGCGGAGCAAGCACATCGACGTCGACACCATGATTCGCACTGTTGGGATGACCACACACGCTCAACCTACGGAAATGTGGCGAGCCTGAAACTGTAGGATCGAGTCGTCATTTGTTTTTTGAATGATGAGTTTTTATAGCTTTAGCGAGTCAAAGCTAGAGGAGGGGTATAGGTCGCTCGGTTCTTCGCTGCGATCGCTGCCATCGATTGAAAGTCGCCAATGAGCCAGCAGCTCGCGCACGAGGGCGACGTTCGCGCGATGGTGCGTGGCGGCATCGCGGCTGCAGGTGGCTCGATCGACGACAGTGCGCCAACAGCAGCACCATTAACAGCAGTCAGTGCGCCTGCTGCGCCTGCATCCATGGACTGCGGGAAGAGCCTCGACGCACAGATGAACGGCAGCACCAGCGATGGTGCTACGTCAGCGCAACAACAACAGCAACACCACCCACAGCACTATCAGCACTACATTGACAGCGACGGCAACTGCATCGCTGACGAGGACGACAACGACAGCGATGAAGCAGTCTCCATGAGCAACCGCATCGGCGACGCGGTGTCGTCGACCTCGAGTGCGAGCGATGCAGTCGGCGAAGAGCTCATTCAGTGGCTCGAAGCGAACGGCGCCGAGACGACGAAGCTCCAGCTGCAGCAGTACGCGCCCGAAGTGCGCGGTGTGCACAGCCAAAAGGTGCTCGTGCCGGGCGAGCGCATTCTCGTGATCCCAAAGAAGTGCCTCATCACAGTCGAGATGGGCAAGCGCACGGAGATCGGACAGAAGCTCCTCGCGCGCAACTTGGACTTTGTCGCGCCCAAGCACATCTTCCTCATGATGTTCCTGCTCACGGACATGGAGAACGTACGTCGCATGCCCCTGTCTGCTTGTGTGACAGTCTGCTTGTGTGTAGCTGTGGCGGTGGCGATGAGCGCATGACCCTAGCTAGACTCGAGCGATCTGGACCGAGGCGTCCGAGGAGCGACTCGACAAGGACGACGCCGCTCATGTATCTAACTGACCCATGTGCTCTGCGATGTGATGGCGCCTCTAGGTCGAGAACTCGTTCTTCAAGAACTACTACAGCACACTGCCGTCGACGCTCCAGAACATGCCGATCTTCTGGTCTGACGACGAGCTGAGCTGGCTCAAGGGCTCGTACATCATCCAGCAGATCCAAGAGCGCAAAGCGGCGATCCGTAAAGACTACGACGCGATCTGCCGCGTCGATCCGTCGTTTGCACGCTTTTCGCTCGAGCGCTTTAGCTGGGCGCGCATGATCGTGTGTAGCCGGAACTTTGGCTTGACGATCGACGGCATCAAGACTGCAGCGCTCGTGCCGTTTGCTGACATGCTGAACCACTACCGACCGCGCGAAACGAGCTGGACGTTCGACCAAGGCATCGATGCGTTCACGATCACATCGCTCGGGACGATCGGGTCTGGCGCGCAAGTCTACGACTCGTACGGGAAGAAGTGTAACCACCGGTTCCTGCTCAACTACGGCTTTGCTGTGGAAGACAACACGGAAGAAGATGGCCGGAACCCGAACGAAGTCATGGTCGACCTCCAGCTCTCGCCTGCGGACGGTCAGCTCTTCTACGACAAGCGCGCGTACTTGCACGAGAGCGGGATCTACACAATGGACGCCCGTTTGAGTCGCTCGCACTCGGACCCGAACACACGCGAAGGCTTTAGCTTTGCGCGCTTGATCGTGAGCACAGACGACGAGTTCTCGATCATGAAGCGCAAGAGCCCTGCACACTCGTCGCCGCCGATCTCGTTTGAGAACGAGATCCGCGCACTGCAGTACCTCCGGACGCTCATGACCACGCAGTTGAGTCTGTACGAAACGACGATCGAAGAGGACAACGCGATCTTGGCGTCCAAGGCGTTCCCAGTCTTCTCGAACCGCATCCAAGCGCTGTTCTTCATCCGCGGCGAGAAAGAGGTGTGTCGGTACTACCAAGAGCTCGCGGACAAGGTCATTCCGCTCTTCAGTCTCCCGCTCCAGGCGTGCAAGGACGAGCTCCAGCGCCACTTTGACGGCGACGACGACATCTGCCGCTACGCGCAGGACGTGATCGCGTACTTGCTCACGCAAGTGTACCGCGACGCGAGCTAGTAGGTCACAGCGGATGTCTGGCTGGCTGGCTCGTATCATGGCGTCCACTTGCTCGTTGAGTGTCAAAGACACTGAGCACGAGCGCACGTAAGAGCGAGCGAGTGGCATCGGTGAGCAGAGAGAGAGTGGGAAGAACCGATCGAGCGAGTTCAGAAACCAGCAGTAGGAGCGATGGCAAGGAGAGGAAGAGCAGCAGTGGCAGTGGCAAACGGCAGGAACGAGGAGACGCAAGTGCGTCCTCAGAGCAATGTGGGTTGATAGATCCGACAACACGAGTGCGTCGGAGGTTGAGTATGCGTGAGTTGAGTCCGAGCACTGTGGTCTCGTGCAATGTCGCTCAAGAGAATGGCGTCGATGTGAAGCATGCAGGATGATAGCAAGACACCATCTCAAGATCAAGACAACGACTGGATTGACAGACAACTGGGGACTCACTTGCTCACTCACTCCACTCCGAAGAGATAGTCAAGGACAGCACGCCTGTGAGCAAGACATAGACAAAGAGACGGCAACTCTCGCTACACACGGGACTGCCTAGCGCTTGTAGAGCTTG
Source organism: Globisporangium rhizosaccharum (assembly GCA_023333795.1). Lineage (NCBI taxonomy): Eukaryota > Oomycota > Peronosporomycetes > Pythiales > Pythiaceae > Globisporangium > Globisporangium rhizosaccharum. The sequence continues at coordinate 1,548 of JAASFN010000596.1, read as the reverse complement.
TAGTCAAAGTCAAAGTCCGTGGTGATGAGGTAGCGCAGCTTGACCTGCTCGGGTCGGTATACGATGAACTCGTTGAACATGACGCCCGCCGGCGCGTTCTGCGGCGCAATGGCTCCACTCGGCACCACGACGCCGTCCGCCGTGGTCTCGAACGTCTCTTCGCGCGGCGCCATGCGGCCGACGCCCTTTGTGCTCGCACACCCGCGCGCGTCGATGTCCTTGAACTCGAGGTACTGCGCGCGCGGCGCCTCGTAGCTCTTGCCGAGCGCCACTTCGGCGAGCAGGAGCACGGCGCGCGGTCGGTCGGGCGACGTCCAGCAGTACTGCGCCGACTTGGTCACGGCGTCGGCAAAGTAGATGCCTTTGCCAAACATGTAGCCGTTCTTGGGCGCCTCGGGCGGCGCGATGCGCAGACCCTGCGACAGGATACCCGCGACGTTCGAGAGACGCGAGCCGTGCCAGAGCAGTCGGTGGTTGTCCACCTGCTCGAACACGCTGCGCCGCTGCTCCTCGGGCGGACGCGCGATCTTGAGCACCGACTTGATCTTGAGTCGGTACGACGTCTGCGACGGCGCCTGCGTGCGCGCCACGTATCGCTCGATGAGCTGGAACTCGTCGCTCGCCGGGTCAAGCGCCTCCATCTTCGTGTTGAGCATCTTGTACTGCGCGTCGAGTGGGTGCACTGGCGTCGCAGACCCAGCGCCACTGCCATCGCCGCTCTGCTGCTTCTTCTCGTCCTGCTGCAGCTGCTGCAAGAGCTCAATGTCGGCGAGCACCTGGAGCAGGTCGATCTTGGTCTTCACGACCTCCATCGAGTCGAGCACGGGCGGCAGCGCGCGGCCAAAGTCGTGCGGAATGAGCGAGTAGAACTCGCTCGACAGCGTCTTGAGCTCCGCCTTGAGCTCGCGCACGCGCGCGGCGTCTGCAGCGGCCATCTTCTTGGACTTCTTGGTGCGGGTGGGTGTGGGAGCTGGTGTGGCTGATGCAGGTGTGGATGTAGCATTCGCATTGACAGCAGTGGCAGCAGCCGCCTTTGCTGCCGCACCACGACCACGCGTGACACGACGAGTTGGCGCAGATGCAGTCGTAGCTGCTGTGTTAGTGGTGGCAGCAGCAGTGCCTGTTGCTGTGGTGGCAGTAGCTGTCGCCGCCACGGTCGCCGTCGGTGTCGCCTTGGACGCATTGGCGCGTCGGCGTGTTGTGCGACCGCTCGTGGCAGGTGCTGGCGTCGCTTGCGCTGTTGCTGGTGTCACTGCTGATGGCGTCGTTGCCGGCACAGATGCCACTGGCACTGCCGCTACCGCTGCCGCGGCTGCCGCTCCCGGGTTCTCGAGCTCCTCGATCTCCGTGAGCGCGTCCGAGAGCTGCTGCAGCAGTGCGTAGCCCTGCGAGATCTGCGTCTTGGACAGCCGCCCGAGCGGCATGCGCTTGAGGTCGACGTTCATGGCCGAGACCTCTTTCGCGATCAGCGTCGAGTCGCAGATGAGCTTGAGCACGTCCTGCACGGGCTCCGACAGCGTGCACGGTGTCGTTGGCTCAGCTTTCTTG
>JAASFN010000595.1:0-16879 GCA_023333795.1 Globisporangium rhizosaccharum | reverse complement strand
GCGCTCAAAGATGTCGTTGATGAACGAGTTCATGATCGACATGCCGCGCTTCGAGATACCCGTCTCCGGGTGCACCTGGCGCAGGACCTTGTAGATGTACGACGAGTACGACTCGACGCGCTTCTTGCCCTTGCCCTTGCCACCCTTCACGCCGGCCTTCGCCACGGTCTTTGCCGCCTTCTTGCTAGGAGTCTTCGCCATTGCTGCTGTTGTTGGTAGTGTTGGAGATGCTCAGTGAATTGAGGAATGGCTCTTCGAGAGCGAGCAGCTCGAGGATTTTTGCCTCGCGACGATAGACACCAACAACAGCATACAAACACCAAGTCGTTTTCCTCGTTCCCGCCATTTCTTCTTCCTGAATTTCTTGCAGTCGCACTAGGCTCGCGCAGGCGGTTATACGCGCACGCATTGGCGGAACTTTTAGCAACTTGCTTGTGATTGGCCACGAGCGAGGACGACACATAAAAAGACGCAATCGGACGTAAAGTATCTAACAAGCGTGAAAACTATCACTATTGCACTCGTGAAGAGGTGCGCCAAAAATGTAGCCATCGCTTCGTGGACGCTCTTGGTCGTCCTGTGTGTTCTATATGCTCTCAAGCCCTTCGTCGTCGTCACGCTAAAGCGCTCTGTCGCTACTACCGCTCCAGATGCAGATGTCAGGCGAGCAAGAAGGTTTCGTTATGAAAGCTATTATGCAAGTGGCGATATATATCTACACACTCCGGCGGCAAGAAGCAAAGACACTGTCCCTCACTCGCGCTGTCGCTCTCTCGCTCTCGCCAAAGCCGGTAGCTAATAAGATGATGTGTCGGTCGTCGTGCTCGTCGCCTCTGCGCGTGCGATCCGTTGTCGTCGTCAATGTCGCTGTCGTTCGTTGTCTTACATGAAGCCGGAGCCCTTGATGTTCTGCTTCAAAATGATGTCCTTGCATGCGTTGAACACGACCTGGACGTTCTGCGAGTCGGTCGCGCACGTCACGTGGTGGTAGATCTCTTTCTCGGGCTGACGGTTCATCTCCATGAACTTGCCGAGGAAGTACTGGACACCGAGGTCGTAGTCGCCAAGCCCGCCCGGAAAGTCTTTGAACACTTCGACGCTCTTCGGATCGACCTTCTTGATCTTGTCTTGGAACAAGTCCTTCTTGTTCAGGAACAGGATCATGGCCGAGTTAAGGAAGAACTTGTTGTTGATGATCTCGTCAAACAGTGTGATGGCTTCGATCATGCGGTTCGTCGACGCGTCTTCGTACAGCGACTGGTCGTACTCGCTCAGCGCTGCGACGAAGATCACAGCTGTGACGTCTTCGAAGCAGTGGATCCACTTCTTGCGCTCATTGCGCTGCCCGCCGACATCGTACATGACGAACGTCGCACCGTCGATCTGGTACCGCTCTTCGACAATACCGGACGTCCGCACGCGTGCGTAGAGCATGTCTTGCTGTGTTGCCGAGTAGTCATCGCGCATGATCCGGTCAATGTCGTTGAAGTAGTACTTGACCGACTCGATGATCTGGAACTCGGCTCGCCGCGTCCACGTCGCAACGATGCCGGGGTCAGCCCAGAGGTTCTTCACCTTTTGCCCTACGACTGGCGTCACCTCTGCTTCGTCGCTGATCGCGCGGATGTCGTCAAAGTCCTGCACGCACTGCACTTCGCCCTTGAGCTTGAGCTCTATGCACTGCTCGATCAGGATCTTCATCGACGTGATGACGTTGTTATAGATAATCGGTGTACAATGCCGCTTCTCTTCCTCTGTGAGCGGCGCGCCGTACAGGATCTGCGATCACAGTACACATAAGGTAGAGGACACCGAGTGGGGATTCGTCAGTGGTGCTCAATCAGAGGCAACCGAGAGATCGGCATCGTGAGAGGACGGGTTGGGTTCAAGACACACGCGTGACATACCTTCATCTGCTTGAAGACTGTGCTCTTGCCCGACTCACCAGCACCGAGGAGCAGCAGCTTGACTTTCTCCTGCTCGGCGCGGTGCGCTTCTTCATTCTTTGCGTCGAGCTCCCGTGACTTGGCGTACGCGGCTTTGTCGCCCTCTGCGAGCTGCGATGCACAGAGTCCCATTCTTCGACTCGCTGCTCAAGTGGACAAAGGCGCAGACCCTCTCGTGGCACACGTTCTCTCGAGCGCTCTCTCGACCTCGTGTCCGCTGGACCTGGTGGTGTGGTGGTGGGCAAGCGGCGGGCGGCTGCTTGCTTCGCGGGAGACTCGCAACTGCTGGCTGCGTGAAGGGCCACGCGCGTTTCGCTCGAGGCGAGTGCTCCTGCAAGTTTAAAACTGATGTCGCCTGGACAGAGAGCGCCCGAGCCAACACCAACAAGTGACAGTGACTCCAAGAAGTCGGAGCGATCGCGGAAGCGGGTGCGTCCGATTGGACGCTATTCCGGTCGAGACGTCGAGAATAGCACCACGTTCACATAGCACATGGTTCGGGAACATACTATCTGTCCGGTCGAACCGATGCTCTCGCGAGCCAGGTGCTGCTTGAAAACGGGGAGCGATGTCTGCTCCGCTGCTGGCACCCGTGTTGCCACACCTATGCTGTTCAAAAGCACCCTGTCCTCTCCGTCGGGTGGTTGTGCGAGCCATTTCCTGTTTGAAAAGGTTGGCCTTCGACTTGTCGTGCACACTCGCAGGCGTCTATCTTCAGAAGCAAAGCGATCGACGCGAATAGACAAGACCTCGAGTGAGCGCATCGACGTCGACGACGATCGATGTCCTGTCCTGTGTGTCCTGAGCTGCGTCTTGTCCTCCATGCTATGCTTGCTTGATTGCAGCTCAGCGAGACCAGACATCGAGAGAGCGAGAGAGTGAGAGAGTTTGATGCAAAGTGAGCTTGCATTGCAATGCGATCCGAACAGTCGGATCATCAGCACTCGATTCTCAGATCCAGCAGTCCTGGTCAGTTGTCGATGCCTCTGGTCGAACTTGTTGGCATCATGAACATGAACTCTGTGCCGAGTCTCAAGAGATAGATCATGCTGAGAGAGTTGGAAGATGCATCCTAGTGTAAACACCACTGCAATCGAGCTATGTGGCTTCGTTTACAGTGACGTGTTCGAGAACGGCATGTGCGTGAAGGAAGCGACGCGGCTCGCCACCACGCTCAGGACCTGTCGCGAAGCGTCGCAGTGCTCGAGTGCTCCAAGTGAGCAAGCGCAGTTGGACAACACACAGCACCAAGCAGTCACTCGATCACAAGCACCACGATGGGCGCTGCAACAGGTGCGCTTCTCACGCTATGTGCAAGTCTGCTACCACACACTGCTGCGAGTGCGAAGCGACATCCAAATGCGATTTCGTCCATGGAGGAGTTCTGGTGGTTCATCGGCACGGTGTACGCGCTGCTGCTTCTGCCTGTCGTGATCTACTTTCTCTATGCGCTCGTCAAAGACCCAGCAGCGCGAGACATCCCGCCGCTAATGGGGCAGTGGGCAAAACAAAGGCTATGCGGATTTCTCAGCTCGCAGCGAAGTACTGCGATCCGCGACCGCCAGTCCATCGACGCCACTGCTATCAGATCCAGCAGCAGCAACAGCAATGCTGTGCGATCGAAGCAGCTCTGACGTAATGCAACACGACACGACACGAACGCCGTGTAGTCGAGCGTGACGACGTACTGAAGCCAAGTGACCACGCACAAACACACACGTCTTCACGCGAGGTGATCGCGCATAAGCACAGAGTGTTGAGTTCATAAGCAGCCAGCATGAACATCGATCTTGTCTTCAGCTTGGTCGGATGTAGCCATGTGCGAATGATGTAATGTGTGTGGTGCACATCGAATTGCCGCACTTTAGCGGCGACTCTCTGTCGGTCGTTCAAATCGCGCGCGAAGCACAAATGAGAGCATCAAGCAACGTCGTCGGTGCAATGGCCAAGAGAGGACGCGTGCTCGTCGAGCGCAAGCGCAAGCAAAAGCACGCGCGACAGCGTACGTGCGATGAGCAACTTGCTAATGTCTTGCGAGCATGTGCTTGCACAGCTGATGTGGATGCATTTATGTTCGCGGCTCTACCAGGCGTCGAAGAGACAAAAGAAGAAGAGGAAGACGAGCACTCGCTCTCGGACGACAGTGACGTCGCGCCGCAGTCAGCGAACACGCGCTCACAGAGCAGCAGTGCGAGAGCGCGCACCCACAGCGACAACGACGATGAAGACGATGGCAATGAAAATAGAGTCGCAGACGTCGATGGCGACGACGACGACGACAACGCGCTTGACTTTACACAGCCAGACTACGCGCTGCAGCTCTCTGAGAGCCAAGCGCTCGCTGGCACGCAAGAGAGCAGCGACGCAAGCAAAGCAAAGGCGAACATGATGCCAGCGCGCATTGGCCAGATGTCGACCAAGACTGTCGAAGACCTCACAGCGCTGCTCGTGCGGTACTTGCTCTACAAAGCGAGCCAGAAGCTCCCGATCAAGTTTGCCGACATCAGCAAAGACGTCTTCCCCAAGTACAAGAACGTCTCGAGGTACGCTCGATAGACAGACGTCATACATTACTCGCTAGTGTCCTTACCACTGCTTCATGCACACATCTGTCCAGGTACTTCTTTGTCAAAGCCAAGCAGCAGCTCGAGAGCGTGTTTGGGTACCGCGTCGTCGCAGTCGACGAGTCAGCGACAAAGGAGCTGTACCTCGTACTGAACGCGCAGACGTCGCAGGAGCACTTGCTCTTGATGAACAAGAATGGCAAGTCGCCCACGCGCGGGTTCCTCATGATGGTCCTCGGTCTGCTCTGGTGCGCACCTGGTCGCCGACTCTCTGAAGGTGCGTCCTCGTGCAGACGTGAGGCGGTTGACTGCAGCGTCCGCTATGAGCGACCTCGATGCTCACTACTGCTGTTTCTCTATGTGTGTCGTAGACGATCTGTGGAAGCAGCTCGCGCTCCTCGACACAGCGATCAAACCAACGCGCGATCACCCGCAGCTCGGCGACATTGCGACGTTACTCAAGACATTCGAGAACCAATTGTGCGTCCGATGGCTCGTGCGGCGTGTGCATGTGTGACTCTCTGTGTGGCTACGGCTCTGTGGACTGACTGCTTTCCTATCACACGCCTTGCTAGATATTTACTCGCGAGCTCAGAGATCGACGTGGACCTGAAGAAAGTCAAGTTTTACGCCTACGGCGCGCGCACGCTGCTCGAAGTGGGCAAAGTGCAGATCCTCAACTTTGTGTGCAAGGTGCGACTTCGTCTTGCGTCGTCTCTGTCCTGCTTCTCTTGCTCGTGTTGCTCATATCCTTGTGTTCGTGTGTGTGGCTTTGTCGCTCTTGGTCTCTGTGTGAACACGACGATGTGTAGCTGGTCACGGGACGTCCGCCCACTGACGCACAAGTGGACGAGCTCGCGCTCGAGGACCAGTAGACAGACGCTCCACAGTAGTAGTAGTAGCTAGGGCAGTGAACGCAATCCACAGATCGTCGTATGTGCATGCTTTGTGTTCTTGGTGGTCCGTGGTGCAGTCGCAACACGTCCCTGTCAAAGCTGATTCAGTCGTCAACAACGGATCAACTCGATGGACTCGATCGCAGCACTGTATGCGTCCGAGACGTCGTCGTCGTCCTCCTCATCGTCGTCGTCTGAGAGCTCGGACGATGAAGCCGCGGTTGCGAGCATTAGCAGCAGCAGTAGCAATGGCGAGAGCAGTGCGCGCCACAAGCGCAAGCGCGACGACAACGAGACGCTACCAGTGTGGACCCGTGCGTTCGCACACGTGGATGGCAATTGGCCGAGCCACGTGAGCATTGTGATCCAAGGCGACGACAAGCTGCGCGCTGCGTGCAGTCGCATCATCAAGCGCGCGCAGCAACACACGTCAGACGCAGACACAACGCTCGTACCGATTATCAGCAGCGACGACGACAACAACAACAGCTTCCACTTGAGCCTCTCGCGGCCATTCGTGCTGCGGTTTGAGCAAATCCAGCCGTTTGTCGACGAGCTCCGCGCTGCGCTCAAGTGGCGACGGCGGTTCGTCCTCTCGCTCGCAGGCGCGACGGTCCTCATCAACGACGAGTGTACGCGCTCGTTCCTTGCACTGCGTGTCGCTAGTGGCGAGAGCGACGTGCTCGCGACTGTGCGGTGCGTCGACCAGTGCATGCGGCACTTTGGACTGCCGGTCTACTACGAGGTACGATATACACAGACAGATCGATAGATGTGTGTGACTGTGTGGGCTTGTGTTACGCTCACTAGCCGAAGGACACATGGGAACTGTCTGTTGACGATGGCGGTCGTGCCCTGGTCGTGACTGCAGGATCCCATTGCGCACGTGAGCATTGCGTCGTGTCTCGGCGATGCGCTCCCGGCGCACCTGCCGCACGACCAAGTCCAGACGCTCTTCGTTGATGGGGACGACGACGCGCCGTGGCACACTGCAGTCACAACGGTGCACGTCGCCATCGGCAACAAGCAGTTCCAACTCCCTCTCCAGTCGTAGACTCCTAGCACTAGCTCGTCTGATCGAGGAACAACGTCTCAGTTGCTCTCCGTGTCGGACGCCAAATCAATGACTGTGATCGCAGCAGCGAGCTTTGCAGTCTGTGGCGGTGCTGCGACGTACTTCCTGTCGTCGTCGTCCGAGTCGGTGCTGCTGATGTCGGACATCGCGAACGTGAGTGGCGCTGTTGGGATGCGCCGACTCACGTCATCGCTCGCTCTTGCAGCAGCAGTAGGTGGCGCGCCTGGAGCAGTCGAGTGGAGAGGAACAGTCGGTTGAACATCATACATCAGTGGATTCACCACCAAACACTAACACTTGATGGCAGTAGACTGGACGTACCGAGCACACCTGGTTGGCGTGAAGGTGCAATGCGGTTGTCTCGCTCATCCAACTGGTCCGTACGGAAGTCTCCTGTGTGTGTTTGCAGCAGCAGCAGCAGCTGAGTCTGTCAACCACCATCCATCGACTCGTTTGTGATGATACACCACTAGCACAAGACGCACCGTTGCGTTGACGCTTGCCTCGCGCAGACCCGCGAGTGTTTCGTTGCTGTGAGCGATTGTCCTCGCGTCCGGTGCCACGTCCGGAAGTTCGTCCACCACTCAAGACACGAGGCGGACGCAAGACACTGCTGCCATCTGCAAAGCCTAGCTCGAGCCCTTGAAGGCGTGAAGGTCCATCGCCGAGCACAGCATCGAGCTGGAGCACATCGTTTCCATGGCGCGGCGACACATTCGCCGAACCACCACTCCGTCTCGTGTCCAATGGCAGTGCAGTGTCCAGCTCAGTCTTTGACGACTGCGAGTCACTCCGTGGACGTTGCGACTGGCCATTGTCTCGAGTGGCATCGTCGCCAGTCGGATGTTGCGACCCGCCTTGCTGTCGTGAGCGACCACGCTGCTGCTGAGTGTTGCTCGAAGCACTAGACGCTTGACGACTGCCTCGAGGAGCGGCATCGCCAGCGTCAGCTGGAGGCTTTGAAGCCCCACCTCGCGGACGCGAGCGACTCCGGTCGCGTCGCTGTCTGCTCTCTTTCGTGACCTGGACGCGGCGATCGCCTCGATTGCGCTTTCGCGGTCCTTGACGCGCGACTTGCTCCTCTTCACTCGCTTCGCCTTCTTCGTCCGACTCCAGTAGAGCAGATGCAGCTGCTGCTCCTGGCGCACTGGGCATCTGAATGTTTGGCCAGAGCTCTTCGACCCACATGACGTGGGACGCCAACTGCTGAAGATCAGCGGAGATCGTGTTGCGAAAGCCTTGCGACGCGAGTGAAGCACACGTGTCAACTCCAGCATGAGACGACGCAACTCTGGACTCTCTTGCACACTGAGGCAAAGACGCACCGACGACCCATAGGTCCTTCCGTAGCACGTTCTTGATCTGGTTGAGGGAGTCGTAGAAGTCGCCATCGCCTGCCAGGCACCCACCCAAGTCCACGAATGAGCCACTCCAAGGTGAACAGATGCACGAGCGATGCTCTCAGACGACACAGAACAACGACCGCAAGTGCAAACCAGCAAACAAGATGAATCGGTCGCAGATCTGCAGTCTCAGCAGCAGTAGCAGCAGCGATCGCAGCGTGAGTCGTTCAGTCATCGAAGTATCCGATCAAGAAGTAGTAATGGCAGCAGCCTCACGCACGTTCTCGTATGCGAGCGACAGGATCTTCGTTGCGATGCTAGTGTCATGGCAACGCGTCAGCCGTGCATTGAGAGTCCCTGCTACAAGGTCAAGCGCAGCCAACAACGCTGGTGCGAACGTACCCGTTGTCGACGCCTTTCTGCACGAGTTGGTGGAACTGGTGGCCGCATCGGCGGCAGTGGCACTGGTACTTCTTCATGGCGTACAGCCGCAGCTGGAACTGAAGGACGACAGAGAGAGATAGCAATGCAGATGAGCATACAACAACGGCTATGATCGGTGCGTGATGGCTCGAATGCGCAAGTACCTGCGGTCCATGCGGCGGTGCGAGCTTCAGCGCAGTGTACTGCGCAGTGAGACTTTGATGCGCTGAGCGCTGCGTGATCGGCTCTTGATCAAAGAACCAGCACTCTACGGCGACAGCACATACACACATGTAATACACGAGACGTCAACGTCCAGTCATTCACGGACTACTTCGACCACTTGCGCTCTTCGTGCGCTCAATGACGTAGGAGCAGCAACTGCGTGTGAACAAGCGCACGCACCTCGAAGACGCGAGCCAACAGACTCTTCGAGCACGCTGCGGAGTTTGATGTAGTCGATTCGTCTCCCCTCCTTTCAGCAAACACAACACATACACACGAATAGACCGCAACGTGAGAACGTGCGTGACGACACGAGCACACAGCAGAGGTCGTACCAGTCGCCGCGCGCCGATCTGAGCATATGCGCCGTCTTTTGTTCAACATCATTCACACAATCAGTAGCAGAGCAACGAGCGTGAGAAAAAAAACAGTCGAGTGTGAGTAGTCTTGCTGGTGTCGTCATCGTCAATCAAGTGGAGCGCTCGACAACATGGAGCGAGAAAGCGCACCAATGATGAGGACAGTGCGCGTCGGGTCTGCCGGCATATGTGATGCTGGCGTTTGTGCCATCGGAGCGCCTGCACTTGTGCATACCGCGCCATTCGCGCTTGCTATCGTTGTCGTCGTCGTCGCGAGCGGCACGTCCGCCATGACGCCTGCTCCTGTGCTTGGTGCTTGTCTGGGTGATGCAAGTGAGTTGCCTTGTCCCGAACGTGTTCCGAAACTAAGAGACTCGATTTGTGGTCCACCTAAGAAAAATGTGGTCCACATGCAATAGAAGATTCCAATGTCGCCTCGCCTGAAAGTGCATCATCTCGCCTCGATGCGATCCTTCTGTCGAATGTAACTGGTTTTCACTATCGTACATGTTGTTGGGTTGACATGACTCGATCAAAGTATACTGTCGTTTTATTTCGTGTGAAACTAAGTACCAACTGCTTCAAAACAAAAGACCTATCCAAGTAGAATCATGGGATGTTATTATATGTTGTAAATCCACTATCACTCCCCATCTCTTTTGAACGCAAATGCAAGCGTGAGGGGGCGGTTCAGGCTCGCACAAAAGAGCGGCAGTTGCGATTTCGCCGACAAGCCCTCAGACACCAGCCGCCGCACCACCACCAGCAGTCGCTGTTGTTGTTGTTGTAGCCGCCGCCGCCCACCACCACTCCAGAAAGATCGCAGCAGCAAAGATGACCGCGGAAGAGAACAAGGAGTTCGACGAGGAGTTGGTCGACTACGAGGAGGAGGAGGAGACGAACAACGACGACGCCGCGAAGGGAGCCGAGGGCAAGGACGCCAAGAAGTAAGCACCTGCCTACCTACCTGCCTGTACACATGCGATCGATCATTGGGTGGCCCCGAGCGTCCGTGAGCCCGCGAGCGACGCAGCGGTATGGTCCTCCCTCCTCTCCCCACACCCACATCCACCCACCCACACATCGAACCGCCGTCATCCACTGCGTCGTCGTCACCATCGTCGGTCTGTATGAACGGACTGGTGGACGTACGCACGGATGGGACGGCGCCAGCGAGAGTGGCAGATCTCTGGATCAGTCGGCTCGTGGCACTGTTCGCGACAACCAAGCAAACACACACACACACACGCTCGACTCGCTCGGACCCACTCTTTTGTGGAGACAGCGACGTTGAGCGCGATGATGACGACGACAGCGACCGGCGCTTGGCGCTGCGACTTGTCTGAAGTTGTCTCTCGGAGTGCTTTGCCTGCCCGTCTGTCCGCGATTCAATCGCGTCGACGGCGGTGCGTGGAGCCGTTCGCTCACGTGGCTCGGTGCATTTACACATGGGCCGCTGTGGGTGAACGAGACGCGCGCAAGCGTGCAAGGGGACGCGACGAGAGCACGATCGTGCGTGTGCGAGGGAGAGCGAGAGACCGATGCGATCGATCCACAGAGCGAGCGAGCGCACGGCGGCCACCACCTGCATGCGTGTGTGTGTCCGCACACACACACACACACACGAGAGAGAGAAGATCCGGCATGTGTTAACTTCTTCTGCTCTCTCTCCTCCGTCTGTCGCTGCGCGTCGACGACTCGCGCCGACTCCGACGCGACCGCCTCCTTGTTGTGAATGTGCAGAGGTCACTATGTCGGCATCCACAGCTCTGGCTTCCGCGACTTCATTCTGAAGCCCGAGTGTCTTCGCGCTGTCGTGGACTGCGGTTTTGAGCACCCGTCGGAAGGTGCGTCTTGTCATCTTGTCTACCTGTGTCGTGATGGTGTTACGCCAGAAGTGTCGTCACGGAGAGTGTAGCAGAGTCCACTGACGCATTGTTCTTGTGGATTTGCTCTACAGTGCAACACGAGTGCATCCCGCAGGCGGTGCTCGGCATGGACATCATTTGCCAAGCCAAGTCGGGTATGGGCAAGACCGCTGTGTTCGTCCTCGCGACGCTGCACCAGGTACGATTGCTTTGCGAATACTAGGATGGATCTAGCACATGTATGAAAGACTGACGTGCTCTGTGTGTTGATACACGTGCAGATCGAGCCGGTTGCTGGTCAGATCAGCGTGGTTGTGCTGTGCCATACGCGTGAACTCGCGTTCCAGATCTCCCACGAGTACGAGCGCTTCAGCAAGTACCTGCTCGACGTGAAGACTGCGGTGTTCTACGGAGGTGCGCTCACTCTTGCAACAGCAGTGACAGTACCACAAGTCGTTTCGCAGCAACAGTGTACTGACTGGACCGCGCTGTCGTCGCTTGCAGGCATTCCGATCGCGCAGAACCGCGAGACGCTCAAGAACAACCCGCCGCACATCCTCGTCGGTACGCCGGGCCGTGTGCTCGGTCTGCTCCGCGAGAAGACGCTCAAGCTCGACAAGGTGAAACACTTTGTCATGGACGAGTGTGACAAGATGCTCGAAGCTGTCGGTACGTTCTTGTGTTTGCTTTGTTCATGTGTCTGTCGGACTGTCGTTGTGTATGACAGCCATGACTGACTATGTTACTTGCGTTTGCTGCTCGCCTATAGACATGCGTCGTGACGTGCAGGAGATCTTCCGCTCGACGCCGCACGACAAGCAAGTGATGATGTTCTCGGCGACGCTGAGCAAGGAGATCCGTCCAGTGTGCCGCAAGTTCTGCCAAGACGTACGTCCTCGACGCTTCATTGTTTGCATATCATCACACATCGCCATACTCACTCTACTCTGCCTGTGTCTGTCTCGTACCAACAGCCAATGGAGATCTACGTCGATGACGAGACGAAGCTGACGCTCCACGGTCTCCAGCAGTACTTCATCAAGCTCGAAGAGTCGGAGAAGAACCGCAAGCTGAACGACCTGCTCGACGCGCTCGAGTTCAACCAAGTCGTGATCTTTGTGTCGAAGAAGAACCGCGCGCGCGAGCTGAACCGTCTGCTGAACGAGTGCAACTTCCCGTCGATCTGCATTACGTCGGACTTGACGCAAGAGGAGCGTATCAAGCGCTACCAGAGCTTCAAGGACTTCCAGAAGCGCATCCTCGTGACGACCGACTTGTTTGGCCGTGGCATGGACATTGAGCGCGTGAACATTGTGATCAACTACGATTTCCCGAACGACAGTGACCAGTACCTCCACCGCGTCGGTCGCGCCGGTCGCTTTGGCACGAAGGGTCTGTCGATCAGCTTCATCTCGTCGGACGAGGACACGGAGATGCTCGCGAAGGTCCAGTCGCGCTTCGAAGTGAACATCCCAGAGCTCCCGGACCAGATTGATATTTCCACGTACATGAGCACGTAAGCATCCGCCACCGCCGTTCGACAGCAGCGTAGCTGACTGCCGTTCTACAGCAGCAGCGCAATTGACTGACAAGAGACAGACGCTGCACAAGTCGAGACGAACGATCGATTGCTACACGACGCACGTGTCTTAATACATGATCCGTTTGCCCGAGCTACGCACACATGCAGCAGGAGCTCGCAGTTAAATGTATGAAGCTTTGGACTGTGGTTCTGTTGTTTCGTCAGTGTGTGTTCTCGCTCCTAGTGATGTCGCCCAGCCGCCAGAGACTGTTTGGCTCACTCTTTCTTCCGTCGCTTGAGCGAACCGTCGATGTCGCGCACGCCGCTGAGTTTGTTCTTGAACTTCTCGCGAATGCTGCAGCAGACGTGGGGAAGTGTGTGCATGAGGCTTGTGGTATCACGCAGCAAGCGCATCCAGCATTTGGTAAGGACGTACGTGTCGTTGCGTGCCCAGAGCGAGTCGCGCTGCGACGTGTCTTGATCTGCCAAGTGCGTGTACTTGGACCTGGAGGCAGCAGCAGCAGCAACGTGTACGATATGAACGAACATGGATGGCATCAGTACGCGGACAGACACAGCTCCTGATGCGCACCAGCAAGAAGCACACACACTTATGCAGAGACGTACTGTCCAGAGCGTCCAAAGTTCTTGACCTGCATCACCTTCGGCAGCATCTCCTTGTTGAACTTGTCCTCGAGCGTCGCGCCCGAGACGTCGCGATTGCGAACGTCGTCCTTGTCGCGCACGCTCGTCTCGTCGACGTAGAACACGCCTTTGTGGTGGTACTTTTGCATGAACTTCCACTTCGCCTTCTCCTTTGGCGCGTCCTTCTGGAGCTTCCTATCGTACGTCAGTCAGGCGACCAGCACGAACACACAGGCGAGTCCGTTCGTCAGTCCATCTGCTGTGGCTCACTGTCGCGACGCCACCACCACACAAGCGCACCTGTCCTCTGCTTGGCGCTCTTCGGCTGTCATGTTGCGCCGACGCAAGACCTCTTCTGCTTCCAGTCGCTTCTGCTCCTTGCGATCGCGATCACTGCATCATCCGTCAGCAGAAGGCGGTCAGTTAGTCTACATGCACTCCAGTACGTTCGCAACAGTTGCCAGCCAGTCCATCGTCAGTGGCACAAACGCACCGCTTGATCCGTCGCATCTCGCGGAGTTCCCAATCGCGATACTCTTGGTCCGGATCGACGCCGTCCGTGTCATCGGGCATCTCGACATCAGTCGAGTCGCCACTAGTGCCACCACGCGCGCTCTCTTCCTGCTCGCGACGGATCTCCTCAGCAACGAGCTTGCGCGTCTCGAGCTTCCGGGCTTCGAGGCGCTCTGCCTCGAGCTGCCGCTTGCGCTCTTCCTCTGCAGCTTCGGCTTCCTGTCGCTTGAGCGTCTCACGCGCTTTCTTTGGCACAAACACAGGCTTGAGGAGCTCTTGACCGTCAGCGTCCGAGTCGTCGGTGTCGGTCTCCCACTCGGACTCGCTCGAGCCAGCAGACGACTCGGTGCCTTGCGCTGCAGCAGCAGCAGACGCGCTCGTCTGCTTGAGGATCTGTGGCGCCACTGGCTGTTCGTCATACAGCACAAGCGCAAACGTCGTGAGTATCATACGAGCAGACAGACATACTAGGCTCTTGCTTGGTCACAAGTGACGGCACTACTAAGTCCAATAGCTACACAAGGACGCACTTTGCGCTCTGTCGCTGGAGCCGCTGCTGCTGAGTCTGTGCCGCGTTGCGCTTTCTCTGCGAGCTTGCTGCGCAACAGACGTCTACGTCGGTCGAACGCTTCGTCGTCTTCGTCTGAGCTCGAGTCCCTGAGTGCGTCAGCAGCGTTGCCGTCGCTCGATGAGCCGCTGTCGTCCTCAGACAGTGCGCCGCGTCGGCTACCACCACTACCACTGCGGCGAGGCGGCGACGCGTCTGACGCTTTCGACTTGGCCGTGACGACCTGCGCTTCAAAGCGCCGGCGCGGCGCAGCAGCAGTCGCGCTACTAGCAGCACTAGCGCTCTTGACGTCGATGCTGCGCTTCGCCTTTTGCGGCAGCGCAGTGCGCACTTGGCTGTTCGCAGTCACGAACCCGCGGTCATCCTCATACCCGGCGGCAAAGTGCGGGACCTGTCCTGCGCGGTACCGCGTCACTTTTGTCGACGGGTCGATCTTGGGCTTGAGCGGCTCAAACACATCCGTCGTCTCTCTTCTCAAGTGCACGCAGACACACGAGCGAGTGAGACACGAGCAGGAAGCGCAAGCGTTAGCGGACAGCACGTGTGCAGATGCGCAAGAGAGAGAGAGAGCGAACCAATAAAGCACGCACTTGGTCTTTGTATGGCGCAGCGACACCGGGTCGCCTGGTGTGTCGTCTGGCAGATGGAGCCCCAGGTCTTTCTTCGTGAACAGCGCCATCGTCCTGTGCGCTTGCTCTGCTTGTTGGTGTGCGAGATGTGGCTTTCGATGCCAACAGCACAATGTTAATAGTGAATTAATCCAGTAAACATTGCCACCTCATTTTTATCACGCTTGCTAACGCTGTGTCGAGTCAGATACAGCAAAGCAAAGCTCAGACATCATGGCGTTCCGCATGCCGCAGACGCCGATGTCGGCGCTCGGGCTCTCGCAGACGCTTCCGCGCGTCGCAGCGCAGGCGCAGCGCGAACGGAATGAAGAGCGACGACGACGAAAGCGCGTTGTGCTCATCGTTGTTGCGGTCTGCAGCCTCGTGCTGCTGTACGAGCTGGCGCAATGGACAATCGGCGGCGCACTCGCAGCAGCGCAGCGCGAGGCGACGCAGCGCGCAGTCGACGACATGCGCCTGAAGCGGCAGCAGGGCATCTCGCAGCTCGAGGCAGAGCAGATGCAAGCCGCACAGCGCGGACGGATCAGCAAGGGCTTCCGCGACAACAAGAAGATCGTGCTGTTGGTCACAAACTTTCGCGACTCGCACGTGTGCGGACGGATGCTGGCGGAAGCGCACACGCTGGCGTACTTGCCTGCGCGCGTGCACTTTCGCGTGCTTGACGAAGTGGACCTCGGCTTGGACGACACGTGCGTGGAGGTGTTCTGCGACGCACTGCCAGACGCATGCACCTCGCTTGTGCGATCAAAGCAGCTGCGCTTTGCGACGCGGGACTCATCGGGGGCACTGGGCGTGACGGTCGCGAAGCACCTCGTCGAGAGCATGGTGTCTCGCACAGAGTTTGACGAAGACTTCTACCTCTCCGTCGACCCGAGCGTGTCGTTCACGCAGGACTGGGACCTCGCACTGCTCAAGCAGTGGTACAGCATTGGGAACGACATGGCGATCCTGAGTGTCGCACCCAAGGCGATGCAGCTCAAGGGCCGCGCGAGCAAGGCGACAATTCTCCTGCACTGCTCCGCACGCATCCACTCCAAGTCGCGGGATGCAGTCGTCGCGTTCAATGCGCCAGAGCCAAAGGTGCAGAGTGCGCTCTTTGCACCGGTGCTCCAGTCGCAGTACTCAGAGCTCTTCCACTTTGGTCCAGTTGGAGCGCTGTTGGCAATCCGGTCGGACCCGCACACGCCGCACATCGCTGTCGGTCACGAGTACGCGCGCGCGACGCGGTTCTGGACCCACGGCTACGACTTCTACGCGCCAGTCGACGACATCCTGTTTGCGACGTACGCATGGCGTCCGTCGTCCGTCGGTACCGAACATGGCGATGGTGGCAAAGTCCTCGGCAGTGACGCAGCACTGCGTGCACTCGTGGAGCGGTCGAACCGGCGCATCCGTCGCTTGCTGCAGCTCCCAGTGTCGTCAACTGCGTCCGAGCCGCTCGTGGACAAGCACAAGTACGCGCTTGGGTCGCGCCGCACGATGGCGCAGTGGCAGCGCTTCTCGCGCATTGACCCGAGAGCACCGTACAACGAGTCGACGACGAACCAGTTTGTCGCGTGCGATGCGCGGCTGCAGTTTGTGAGGTACGAGTTTTGAACACGCGGTGGCGTGATCGTTGCTGCCGTCGCTGCTGCTGCTGCGGTAGTGGCTTTGAGCTGAGAGAGAGAGAAAGAGCGCTGCTCGCGCATAGAGGAATGTCCATTGCTTGACTTGAACATGAGCACAACTTGACCACTACGCAAACCCACCGACATGTGAACACCTTTGCCGCTCAAGGCTTGAGACGCCTTTTGATGTCGTCGATCGTGCGCGGCTCAAGCGCGCTCCACCTGGCGCACTGCGGTGCCAGAAAGACTCGACATTGCGCTCGCTCGCGACGCGCGTGCTTGCGTGCGACGAAGTCGTCGTGCCTGCGACGAAGAAGACGCCTGCTGCGCGCTTCTTCGAGATCGAGCTCTACGACACGGTGTTATTCCCTGAAGGCGGTGGTCAGCCGTGGGACACTGGCCGCATCGACAGCGCAGTCGTCGACAAGGTGTACGTTCGCGACGGCCGCTGTCTGCACCGCGTGCCAGTGGCGACAACAACAGCAAATGGAAATGCAACAGCAACAGCAGCAGCAGCATCGCCACTGCCTCTGTTCCAACCCGAACAGGACGTGATCGTGACGCTCGACTGGGACCGACGCTTCGACCACATGCAGCAGCACTCGGCGCAGCACTTGCTGAGCGCGATCGCCGAGAAGCACGGCTATGACACCACGACGTGGTCCATGGGCGACGAGCGCAACAACGTCGAGCTCG
>JAASFN010000594.1:0-16896 GCA_023333795.1 Globisporangium rhizosaccharum | reverse complement strand
GCGCTCCTCCGAGAGCTGGTCAAAGTACTAGAGAGACAGAGAGAAATGCAGCAGAAGCAACGACGCACAGTGTGAGCCATTGCGCAGTGGCAAGAGCAGGCGCTATAGCCACAGCCACAGTCACTCACTCATACAGCCCAGAGCAAGCGCCGTACCTCTGGGAAGTCATACGACACGCCGACGTTGTTGAAGAGCACGCCGACGTCCTCGACCTTGGCGATGACCTTCTTGATCGCATCGCGCACGCTCGGCTCGTCGATCTTTGTGAAGTCGACGGCGAGGATCTCGACCTGAACCTTTGGGTACTTGGCGAGGATCGCGTCGCGCACCTCTTCGAGCTTCTTCTGCGTGCGGCTCATGAGCACGACGTTCGATCCCTTGCGCGCGAGCTCGAGCGCGAGGCCCTTGCCAATGCCATCGGTCGCGCCCGTCACGATCGCCCACTTGCCAAACTTCGTCACGGACTTGCTCGGACGCAAGAAGAACGCGTAGAAGCCGGCGAGGAGCTGCAGCGCGAGGCGCGCCGCGAGGAAGCCGCCGACGCCCGCGAGCACTTTGAGCGTGAGCGGCGCCGAGGCGAACGCCTGCTGCAGCGGCAGGAGGCACGCGAGCACGTGGTCGGCCATTGTCGCGAGTCAATCAGACAGGTGAGCTGTTGAGCGAGCGATCGAGCGCGAGTCTAGAAATGTGAGGCGCTCCTTGTATCCTCAGGTTGACAAACCCTCTCGTACTCGATAGTAGTTTGTACGAGAGGGTTTCATGTGTCATTGATGTGATTGAGATGACGAGATGATGATGGTGGTGATGTGAATGGGTAAGCAGCGACTGGTTGGCGGTGGCGCTGTGCATGAGCTTCTGGCTGCTGCTGCTTGTGCATGAGCGATGACGATGGATGAAAAGTGATTCGTATGCGATGACTGCCAGCGTCCTGCAGTTGCTGCTGCTGCCTACGTCCTGCGCTACGTCCTGCAGCAGTCAAGAAGAGAGAGAGCGAGTGTCCACATGGCGCCTACTCAAAGATGTCCATGCCGCCAGCGCCGAGCGGCAAGCGGCCGCTGTCGTCGCCTTGCTGGTTCCCGCCGCGACGGCGGTCCTTGTCTTTTTGCATGCGGCTCTGGAACTTGGCGCTCGTGACGATCTCCGCGTCCATTGTACGCAACTGCGACGACACGAGCAGGAGCTTCTGCATCTCGCGCTGGAGCTGCCGCATCGTGTCGCTCGCAGCCGCGCGCTCGCTCTCGTTGCTCTCATTGCTCTCATCGTCGTCGCCATCGAGCACGAACGTGACCATTGCGCGGTGCTTGTCCACGACTGCGCGGAGCTCGCCCTTGGCCACGAGCTCGAGCAGCGTCTTCTCGGCCGCGACGACGTCGCTCGCGCTCCAGCCAGCGGCAGTCGTGAGCTCGCTCAGTGCGATCGTCACGTACGTGCGCGTGAGCTGCAGCAGCTTCTTCTGCCGCAGCGCCTCGAGCGTCTGCTTCACGAGCCCAAAGTTCGCGTCCTTGACAAAGACCGCAGCGTGCTTGTGCGCGAGCTCGGTGCACACGAGCACGTCGCCCGTGCCTTTGAACGCTTTCATGAGCTCCACGTACGCGCTGCAGTGTGCTTCGACGTGGCGCGTCACGACGAACGGCGTGTACTTGGGCAGCACCGGCGGCTCGCCATGCACGATCAGCGACGTGAGCACGAGCTTCTTGTACGCCTCGACCACGAACGCACTGAGCGACACTGCTGGCGCTGTGATCGCGAGCGTGAAGAAGTCGATTGCGTCCTGAAAGCGCTTCGCGCCGACATACAACAAGCCGCCGTAGTACGCGTAGCTCACAAAGTCCACAGCGCTCACGACGTTCGCTTGACTGTGGATCTCAAAGAGCGGTCTAGTGCCACAGACCGAAATATAAAGTTAGCGAGTCAAACGGTTTGAAAGGTTGCGTAGAGTAGGACGACGTACTGGTTCAGGATCTCCATCGCTGCGCTGTAGCACTTGGCGTGGAGACAGAGGTAGAAGAACTGGCCGTGCATCGGCGTGAGCTCCGTGTGGCCGTGCTGGTACAAGCGCCGGAGCAGCGCCTTGAGCGGGTAGATCGCCTTGATGCTCTGGTGCAGCTCGGTCGCTGCTGCTGCGTACTGCGCACACAGCGCACTCACTGCGTCCCACACATCGCACACATGCGACAGACACTGAGCATTGTGTCTACTACACATGGCAGTCCGTCAGCGAGCGACAGACGCACCTCGGCTGATCTCCTTTGCTGCGAGCGACACCGGCACTTGGAGCAGGAACTGCGAGATCTGCGTGAGGAAGCGCGCAGACGCCGCAGCAAACGCAGCACGCGTCTCTGGTGCTGCGCGGCGCACGCGCCACTGCTCCATCTTGGTCGCTTTCGCTGACCTGTTCATGCAAACATGAGCAGTAGCAGTAGAATCGTCATCAACCCATCAGTTGCTGGTCGGCCAAGCATCGGCCGCAACGAGGCACGCAACGTACAGAAGCGAAAAGTGGCTGTACGGCTTGCGCTCAATCGCAAGCGCGTCGTGCGCGAGCGCGAGGTCGAGCTGCTCGACAGACGCAGCTTTGATCGCCGGCTGGAAGTCTTCGCTCGTGAGCTGCCTCGTGAGCGCGAGGTCGGTCTGTTTGCGGTCTTTGCTGCCGTCGTCAACCTGCTCTTCCGTCGCAAGGAGCGCCTGGAGACCAGTGAGCGGACCCCATTCGTAGCTGCTGCTGCTCGTGGGCGCAGCAGGCGCTGCAGCAGGGGGCGATGCAGGTGATGCCATGAGGGGAAGTTGCTGCTGCTGCTCGTGGCGTTCTTGTTGATCAAGCTCTGATGTGACGGATTCTTTTTCACCTCGTGCTATATAATAAACATACAAAACCAAGAGCACAAATCGAATGAGGCGAGTTTCTGTGTTTTCACAAACATATCTGTCTACATGATGAATTGACTTCTTTTCACTGGATTCGATAGTGATTTTACAAGATTGTACAGCTACAAGTGCAGTTTCAACAAATGATTATGCTTACATCTGTAAATACACAGTCAAATGCATGTATTTCTAGAAATTACTGGCACAAGATGGCTACACTTGGCAGTTGTCACTGCATCACGAGCGCAAGCTGCATCTTCTTCTGCCGCACGAGCGCCACGGGGTTCTTCATGCGCACGACGCGGCAGAGCGCGTCGTTCCCGGCATTGAAGACGCGGTAGATGCAGTAACTCGAGCCGTGGACCGCCGCTTGGTCGAGCTCGTTCATACTGATCTCAAACACCGCCTTCTCCATCGTGCGCGTCGCTTTCACTTCGACGTACTCGACGACCTTGCCGCGCGACGAGACCGTGATGTCGTACGGCTTGCCCGACTCTTCGTGCTCGTTCACCCACTCGACAGTCACGTCTGCGTCGCGCTTGTGGCTCTCGACGAGCTGCTTGTACACGTACGCTTCGCCCCAGCGTCCGATGCCTTCGCGCTCGGCCTTGGTCATCGAGTTCCCGACGCTCAGGATCTGGTCGGCACCGCCACTGTTCGCGTGACCTGGCGGCGGCAGTGGTGGCAAAGGCGGCTGGAACACAGCGCTGCCGCTAGAGTGCTGCGACTGGGTCAGATGATGATGTGCGCCAGCATAGCTGCTGGGACCAGTTGGTGGTCCTAGTGGCAGTGGCGGATGCATGGCGCCAGTGGTCAGTGGGTACGGTCCGCTCGAGACGCTGTCAGATGATGACGATGACGACAGCGGAGGGAACACGCGAGCGCCTCCACGAGTCGTGATCTCGCTGTCGCCTTGTCGCAGTCGCTTTGTTGGCTCCTCGTCCGAGACTTCGCCATCTTCCAAGCTCGAGAGCGAGCGCTTCTTCTGCGCTGATCGAAGAGCTCCTGCTGCTACTCCGGCAGTGCTGGAAGGTGGCAGTGGTGGCGGCGAGGACGGCGGCAAAGGCGGTGGTGACCACAGTGCACCAGCTTGCTCGGCATCTAGCGGCGCGAGCTGCTGTGTGTCAGCAAGCCACTTGTCGGACGCTGCGCCACTTGGCTGGAGCGACGCGAGGTAGAGCACGTTCGCGACACTCGCAGCGGCGTGGCGGCCAAAGCATTTGCGGCAGACTGTGAGGAGGACGTCGTGGAAGCGAGCAGTCACGACGTCTTCGTCTAAACGCTGCTGCACCACGTACAGCACTCGGGTGTGTGTGTCGAAGAAGCACGACGTCGGCGTGTGGCGAATGCTGAACGTTGTGCCGACGCGGTAGACGACTTGGAGCGACCCGATCGCATCGACGATGACGCACCGTAGCGCGCGACTGAGCGCGAGGAGCTCGGCATGCGGCAGTGCGTCGTAGAGCGCGCGGTGGTGGTGGAATAGCACGCGCTGCGCGACGCCAAAGCTCTGCTGGACCTTGGCGCACAGCGCTGGGCTCTCGCTTGGCGCCGCACCAAGCACAACGACTTCGTACGCGAGCTCGGTCTTGAGCGACTTGACGCCGCAGAACGCAAGGAGGAACGTCCGCACGCGCGCAGCGTCGTCTGAGCAGTCGGCAAAGTAGCTCCATGGGAAGAGCGCGAGGATCGGGAGCCCTTGGCTGTCGCCAGTAGCACCACTGACCTGCTCTTTCGTCAGCTCGGTCTGGTCGTTGAGATACACATCGACAGGGGCGCTCGCGTTCGATGTATGAAGCGTCGGGAAGCACGCACTGTGCTGGAGCGTGGCTTGGAACGGAGCGTTAGCAGTCGCCCACACGCTCGCATCCTGCGCAAACGCACTCGACCAGAGCACGACGAGCTGTTTGAGGAGCTTGTGGACGTGCTTGTGCGTACTTACGACAGTGTTCGGATCCGCAGCTGCTGCTGACGTAAGCGAAGTGACGACCAAGTCGCGCCAGACGCTTGGCTTCGCGGCAACATGCGCACTCACACTCTCGACCTTTGCGAGCGCGAGCAGCGGCGCGAACTCGTCGAGCAGCTCTTGATCGAGCTTCACGAGTTGGATCTGCGCGCGTGCGAGGTCCTGACCGGTTATCGCTTTGCGCAGTGCGAGCACGAGCTTGTGCAGCTCGCGGTCGTCGTCCGTCGCAGCAACAAGCGGCGCGTCTTTCGTGGCGCACCAGAGCGGCGTCTCACTGCTGCTGCCTGTGGCGATCGGCAGCCACGGCGTTGTCTTGAGTGCACGCCGAACACGTCGCAGCTCGTCCTTTGCGAGCGCAGTCTTGGCGATCTGCTTGGCAAAGTACTGGCAAATCGGCAGGACCTCGCGCTTCCACTGCGTCTTTGCGTCCGACGCACTCGTGAACGCGCGGAGCTGCGTCAGGCGCTCGCACAGCGCGTCAACGGACGGCTTGCGTGCGATGCCGCAGATGTCGACGAAGAAGTGGCGCAGCGACGCCGGGTACGACTGCGCGAGCGCCACGAGGTGGCTGCTGCACGCTGAGGACGACCACACGGCGGCTGCGACGCGGACAAACGCGTTCGTGCTACTCGCGTCAGTCGCTGGCGCGAGCACGAGCGCTCGCTCGCTGAACGCCTGTGTGATACTCCGAGCAGCCTCACTCGAGCGCCGCGCGTGGTCAGCGAGGAAGACGTAGATCCGCACAACGTCGCTGAGCGCTGGCGCACTGCCACTGCCGCTCGCCAGACGCTTGAGCACTTCGAGCGCGTCATCGAGCGCCGGCGAACGCTTGAGCCGCAGAACGTCTGCGATGAGCGACTCGTTCGTCCACGCAACGCGCGAGTACGGCACCATGGCGTCCGAGAACAGCGCTGTGGTCGCAGGTGTCGCGAGCCAGAGCTTGTGTGCGCGATGGAACTTGCTGTCCGAGCCAACGAGCCACTTGGTCTTGCGTAGCAGCGCCACGACGTCAGCGTGCGGCTCCATGCCACTGGCTGCTACTGGCCAGTGGCTGTTCAGGTACGTCGCGAGCTCGTACGAGAGCGTCTGCTTGCGCTCTGGCGTCACGTCGGCTACGAGCCACTTGAGCACGCACTTGAGCGCAACGGCTGCGCGAGCGTCCGTGACGTCGAGCAGCATCGGCAGTCCGAGCGTCTCGACAAACAGCTCGCGCCAGCCAACGTCGCTACGTGGGCGTCCGTCGAGACTGTCGAGTGCAACAATGTCGATCGCCTTGGAGCTGCCGGTGGTCTCGCAGATGCGCGTTTGGAGCCACAGAGTGAACGTCTGGAGCTCATGCACTGCACTTGGCAGCAGCACAAAGACGTTTGGCGTCGTCGCGGCTGCCACGAGCGCACTAGACGCTGTCCACACGTGCGTCTGAGCGCGGATCGAAGCGTTCATCGCACAGTCCGAGCCGCAGCGACGCACGTGCGACGCGAGGAACGCGACGTACTGCTGCATCGCCGTCAGAGCTTCAAACGAGCGACTGCTGCTGCTGCTTGCGAGACGCACGAGCTGCGGCAGCACGTGGTGCGCAATGAGGTCGTGGTCGGCGATCGTCTTGAGCTTGACGCGCGTGAGGAGGAACGCGCGCGTGTCAGGCAGCTCGCTGACAGCGGCAGCAAACGCGTCGTGGAGGACGTGCAAGTCGCCGTAGAAGCCTTCAGTCGCCTCGTGGCTGTGTGTCATTTGGTCGCTCTCGTGCACAGTTGGGAGGAACAGTGCGTCGCCGACGTCTGCGAGCGAGACCCAGTGCAGTGCGCCGTCGTCGCTCGCCTCGCGGTGCTGCACTGGAAAACACTTGATCAAGCGCAGCTCTTGGAGCAGCAGGTCCGCGTGCCGGTCCTTTGTCCACAGCCGCGCGAGCAGCCGGAGCATATCGACGCACCAGGCGATGTCGTTCTGCACGGCAGCGTGCGTCAAGAGCTGCAAGACGTGCGACGCGCGGAGCTTCTCGACCTGGAGCTGCGTCTTCTGCGCTGGCGACAGGACCTTTGCGAGCTCCACGTGCAGCAGCTGCTTGTGGAGCATCGCGGCGAGTGCGCCGCCGCTATCGCGCGTGAGCACAGCGAGGACATCGTCGTCCGGGACTGGGTCCCAGGCGTCGAGCAGCTCAACGGGCTTGACGAGTTCGAGCGTCGACGCCATCGGCGCGTGCGCTGGGAGACACGGCGTCTGGCTGATCGCGCGCATGGTGTCGAGCACGACTGCGCGGAACGGCGCCTGGATCTCGTGCTCGAACGGCAGGAGCGCGAGCAAGTGCGCAAGACGCGCGATCGCTTCAGTCTCAGTGCTCGTGCTGCTGGACGTAACGAACGACCGACGCAGCTCGGCGACGTAGCTCGCAATGGCGTGCTGCATGAGCTCAGGGACCTGCGACACGAGCCACTGGTTCCACTCGCTCCCGTTCACGATCGCTTCGCGCGAGCTTGGGACCTCAAAGTCGCCCTGGACGATGAACCGAAAGCCGTACGAGCGCAGTGGGAGGTACGCGAACACTTGCTGCAGCGGCGGGCGGTCACTGCTGCTGCCACCTGGTCCATCGAGCGGCAGTGCGACTGCGAGCTCAGTCGTGCGCTTGTTGTCATTGCCAAACGCGGCAGGTGCGTGGAGCGTCCTCTTGACCACGAGCCACTGCTGCTCTTCGTCGACAGTGCTCGTGCTGCCGCGGCGCGTGATCTGCGAGAAGAGCTGCACGCGCTCCGTCGTCGTGGCGCTGGTCGTCAGAGTCGCTCTGTGCGTCTCTTTGAGAAAGTGGAGACGCTGGCGATGGACTTGGTCGACGATGCAGAGCTCCTGCATGCGGCGGAGGAAGAGCAGGACTGAGGGCTCGAACGCCAGGAGCGACTCGGAGATCTCGTCCACGCGCTGGCGCGACGCGGCGTTGAGCGGCAGCACAAACGTCGTCCCTGGCTCTTCGTGCCACGTCTTAACGTCGTCGATCCAGAACGGGAGGATGTAGCCCAAGCCGCCACTGGCGCTACTGTCGTGCTGCTGCTTGGCGTGGAAGCGGATGTGGAAGCCGTTCGAGTGCACCTCGGGACTGTCCGAGATCTTGAAGACGCTCTTGAAGCCGATGCCTTTCTTCCCAATGCTCACGTCCGACGCTCCAGTCGCAGTCGCCTTTGTCGACGCGCCGACGTCGCAGATCGCATGGACGTTTGCGCGCGAGAAGCCGCGCTCGTTGTTGTGGAACACGACCTCGCGCGCTGCCGTGAGTGTGAACGCGCCTTTCGCGCGCACGTGAGGACGGTACTGGTTGTCGTCTGCGTTCTGCAGGAGCTCGAGCACAAAGTGCGTGTTCTCGCTGTAGAGCTCGTCGCTCAAGCGCTTGAGCGCGCGCTCGAGGCGCTGCTGCTGGATCACGAGCACAGCGGACGTCGCAGCGTCTTGGATCGCCAAGCCGATGCCAAACTGCTCGCGTCGGATCTGCTCAATGCACGCGTGGCACGACTCGGACGATGGCGCGACTCCAGGGGTCTCAGTGTCGTTGTCCAGAGAGGCAGTAGCCACTGCCGCTGGCTCAGTCGCGTGCTCTTGCTGCTGCGCGCGAGCAAAGCGATCCGCAATCGTCAGCGTCTGCTCGCTTGCGTCACCGTCTTCTTCGTTAGCATCGCCAGTGCGTGAAGACGCTGAGTGCGTGAGCGAGAGACTTGGCATTGGCGTGAATGCCTCAGAGCTCGCAGTGACAGCAGTGCTCGTAGCTGCGCTGCGCTCGAGCCACGCGTCCGTGTCGTTGCGTGTGCTGCCGCTTGTGCTCTTGGCGATCACAACGAGCTCGTGTCGCTCGCGATCGCTCGCACAGACGTCCCAGACGCACGTGGCAAAGCGCAGACGCGTGGACGCACTGGCTGAGCTGCTGGTCGCGACGTCAGCGAACAGCGCGTAGGTAAACGCAGCAAACTCGATCGAGACTGCGAGCACCGTGTCGAGCACAAAGCGCGCGAGCGCCGACTCGCCAGCCGTTCGAAGCTCAAGCACGAGCGAGCGGAGATGCGCTTGCACGAGCTGCTTAGGAAAGTTGAGCTTGCCGTCGCACTTGACGAGCAGCGACACGAGTTGGACTGCGACTGCGTGCGCTGTCGGTCGCTCTGACGTTGCAAGCAGTTGCTCGAGCGCAGACGGCGTCGCGTCGGCGTCGACGCGGACGACAACGCCATTCCAGGCAAACAAGAAGAGCAAGGAGGAGGAGGAGGATGACGGCGCATGATCACGCAAGATCATCTCATGCGCACAGATGAACGGCCGGAGCGCGCCGCAGTGAGGCGCAAAGCGCTGCTGCCACTGCGTGTGCTTGGCGATGTCCACTAAGAACGGACTCGCACGCAACGCCGCGATCGCTTCGTCTGCTTTCGCAGCACGCACAGACGCACCTGTTGCGAGCACCGCAGTGCTGCTGCTTGTGTCGCTCTCGTCTTGAGCTGCGAGGGTGGGACTTGGGTCGAGCGATGGGAGCTCGCTTGCTGCGAGCAGGACGTTCGAGTACTTGACCACACTGCTGCTGCTGCTGCTATCATCAGTCGTCGCCGCGGCATCGTCGAGCAGCGCATCGAGCGCATCGAGACCAAGCGACGCGAGGCGATCGGCGCCAAACTCACACTGCGTACGCACAGCGACGTGCTGCCGCGCCTCTGCTTTGCTCATTCGTGCAGTCGCCGTACTTGCAGCGTAGCACTGCTGGACAAACTGCGCCACCTCCATGCGGTCCTGCGCAGATGCAATGTATTGCTGCTGCGCTTGCGATGGCGGCGCAATGACCTGGCTGAACGCCGCGTGCCACGCTGTCTCGGCGTTCGCGCTGTCGCTCCAGAGATCCATGACGAGCTCAAGGGCCGAGCGGTCGAGCGTGCTACTGTGCTTGTTCGTGTGCTGGAGGTGGATCTCGAGCGAGACGAAGCACATGAGGAGCTGCTCGAGAGACGCGATCTCGTTGCTCGCACAGTAACTCGCAAGGTACTGCTCGACTTCGCGCTTGAGCGCCGCCGTGTCCACTGCGCTTGGTGGTTTTGAAGGCACCAGTGGCGCCACGAACGGCGCCTTTGCAGCACTCGGTGTGGCTGCTCGCTCTTCTTTCTCCTCCTTTTCGTCGTCCTGCTCGCCTTCGTCGCTCGAGAGCGAGTGACACTCGCACTCACACTTGCACTTGCACGTGTCGAGACCGACGCAGCAGCAGTCGCACTCGTCATCGTCACTGTCACTGTCCTTGCTCTTTGCTTCAGCTGCGTCGCGCTTGCGCTTCTTGTCCGTCTGCGTACTGCTGCCATCGCCATCGCCATCGCCATCATCACCGTCATCGTGGCTCTTGTCTTCTGGAAGCTTGTCGTCATGGAGCAAGAGCGCGTGGATCTTGGCCATGATGCCGCAGAGGACCCACGTGACGACCTTGATGCGCGAGTGGTGCTTGCTCTTCTGCGTCGCCATGAGGAACCGCGTGAGCTGGTTCCGGATCTTCATGTCGGTCTCGGCGATCTCCTGCGACGAGATCGCGCGCTCGTGGCCACCGCGCTGCTCGGCCGCCGCGGCTTTGCGCCGCAGGACGTTGTCCAAGTACACGTCGGTCTCAGTCACGCGCTTGAGCATCTCGAGCGACAGCGACGCCATCGTACTCCGGTGGCTCGTGCGCTTGGCTGATGCGCTGCGCTCTAGTTCGCCAGCAGGTGCGCTCGTGCGCAAGTGGGTCTCGAGTAGCTCGTCGAGCGCGCGCTTGCGGTTCTCAGCGCTGAACTTGTCCTTCGTGACCTCGAAGACCTTGGCGGCGATGTCGCGCTGAAACTCCTGCTCGAGCGTCTTGAGCTCCTTCGTCTCTTGGTTCGCGAGGCGCCGGAGCAGTCCGATGTAGACGCCAAAGCCTGCGGGGTCGAGCGCAATGCCGAGCGTCTCGACGTTTGGCTGGCGGTACTGCTGTGCGAGGTACTGGAGGAACTGGCTCCGGTCAATGTGCGACGATGTCCGGAATGCGTCGTGTCCGACGATCGCCTCGAACTGCCGCAAGTGCGTGAGTACGTCGCGCGTCGAGACGTTGAGCATCGCAGTTGGACTGTGGTAGAGCGTCTGCACGGCCTCGGTGTGCACGAACGAGTTGCCGATGCGCAGCTCGTGGAACTCGCGCACGCCTTCGTGGGCGAGGAACGCCTGGAAGCACTCGAAGAGCGTGTTCACGCGCCGACTCTGCACAAAGCACGTCACGAATGTCCACACGCGCTGGTTCAACGTCTGGAGCTGCCGCAGCGCTGGGAGCTGCAGCGGACTCATGCCAAGAAGCTCTTCGACGTCGCCGACCTCTGAGAACATCACATACGCGAGCAAGCAAGTGTGAGTCTAGCGGTCGCATGCCTACGCCAGTGCAAGAGAGAGAGAGCCCAAGACGTACGAAAGTGCAGACAGATTGCGTGCATTGCAGCTGCGACGCTCAGTGCGTTCGGCGGCACCGACGGATGCGACCGACTCGCACGCAGTCCGTCAACGAACGCAGTCACGTCGGCTTGGATGGCAGCATGAGAAGCGCTACTGCTACCGGCAGGAGCAGACAGTGAAGGTGCGCGCGCATAGCCTCCAGCTTGGTGGTGCTGTTGTTGCTGAGCAGGTTGAGGTGGAAGTGGTGGCTGATGTGGTGGTGGTGGTGGCGACGGCGTGAATGGCTGGTGGTGGTACGCAGCCTGTTGCTGTTGCGCATGCGGATGCTGCTGCTGTTGGAACTGCCGCCAGTTGCCGCCATTAACGCGACCGCTACCTCCGCCACGCCCGCCACCACCGCTGCGACCGCGACCGCTCGCTTGATGTGCGCGCCGCATGTGCGTCGATCAGCGCTTGACAACGACGATGTCTTGATGAGCTGCTCGCTTGTCGTTTCGCTGGTTCCGACAAGCCTTTGCGTGTACAGTGCGCGCTAAAATCTTAGAGACACCTCAATCGGATCACTTGATGTTTGTATGCAGTCATAGTCGAGCACTCGTGATGCCACTCGCACAGACCTCTCTACTCCTCAAGCCTACACGACTCGACCAGGTCAGAAGACGACGACAGCTCGTACTCAGCAGACGCACTCTCGAGCGCTGCGCCAAGCCAGCGCGTGGCCTGCTCCATATCGCCTCGGACGTTGCTGGGTGCCTGCTTGAGACTCGCTTCGCGCATCTCGAGCAAGCGCTCGCGAGTACGCAACTCGGGCTTGTGCTCCAGCATCCAGACAACGATATCGAGGAAGCCGCGACGAAGAGCGCGCCAGAGCGCTCGGACTACGATGACACCCTTAGAGATATCGTGCAGATACTCCATGACAGCGAGGTAGCCACGTCCAGCAGCGTGGAGCATGGCGCGCTTGACCTCTCGGAGCTTGAGCTCGCGACCTTTAGCGCACAGCTTGACGAGCTCCAAGTTGCCAAATGTGGCGCCAAGAGCGACGCCTTGCTGAGCGTAGCGCTGCGGGAATGCCTTGATGAGCTCACACACCTTTGCGCTATCGCTTGGCGTGGTGATGATGTGCCACTCGAGCTCGAAGTCCAAGATGGAGGCGTCTGGGAACTTCTCGTGCAGCCACACGAGGTGCTCGAGCTTCCCACGATTTCGGAGCACTTGTAGGAAGTGGTAGCTCACATCGGACCAACGCTCGCGAGCGGTCATGTTGTCGTAGCACCAGTCCATGATGTGCTGCTGGTCGTGCACTGCAGCTTGCGCTAGCATGCCAACAGAAATGTAGGGCAGGCGCGTTGCGCAGAGCCACGTTGCGCACATCCACTTGAGGACGTCGAAGTGGCCGTTCTGGATCGCAGCGTACGCTGCTGCTAACGGAAAGCGGTCTTGCGTGTCGCTTCGGTTCGCGCAGAGCCACTGGATGATCTCCATGCGGTCGTGCTCGGCAGCTTTGCAGATGTACCGGTCGTCGTTGATGCGACTGGGAGTCGCTGCTTGATACAGCAGCTTGACGACCTCAAAGTGCCCCCTCTCGATCGCCTCGATCAGTGCCGAGTAGATGTGTCTGTCAGGTGGAAGAGGCGCATTGCACGCCCACGCCACGATCGGAACGCTGCCTGCTTGAGCGCCGAAAGCGATCGCTTTCCAGACTAGTGCGGACTGTGCGCTCTCTGGAAGGCTTTCGGACCAGCAGCAGCTCGTGTTGCGTCCACTCTCGAGCGCTTTGATGCGCATGTCTTCAGCGTGGTCGAGCAAGAGCTGCTCGATGGTTCTCGCAGCGACCGCAATCGGGTGCGTACGCAGCGCTCGCTGGAGTCGCGATGCGAACGGCTCTTGCACAAACTGACGGATCGTGCGCACGACACTCGGCAACGTGTCAATCGCTATGCGCTCGCGCACCACGACATCGAGCGCAGTCATGCCAGACGTGGTCGCCATTCTGCTGCGGAGTGTGGAGTGTGCTCGAGTTGGGGGATTTGCAAGTGGCAAACAAGCTCTTTGATGCAGGCGTGAAGCTGTACCGCGTGAACGGTCGTGTCTCGAGCGCGCTCATGCACACCAAGATCACAGCGGTGGACAGCAAAGTGGTGTTCGTTGGTAGTGTCAACTACAGTTCAAGGGGCCGTGCTGACAACGTCGAGGTTGGTCTCGAGGACCGTCGACGAGCAAGCGCAGTCGAGTTCGAAGAGCGTCTGACCAAGAAGTGGCTCACACGCGCGCAGATGTCGCTGTCGTGATCAAGAGCGAGATCAAGAAGATCAGGCAAAGACTAAACGACACAGCAACAGCTGAAGGCGCGAAGAGACGCAAGAAGTTGCACCAGTCCATCTAAGTGGCTGACGATGGTCTGGCACATCGAGAAGAAGAACAAGAACCTGGCCGTCAAAGCATCAAAGCATTTGATAGTGACTGTGTATTACGAACGAATGTGTCCTTCTCGCCTGTGTGCTCTAACATCAGAAGCGCATCGCGTGTTGCTGCCGTCGCTACGAGCGCCTGTCACTGCAAGCGTACAACGAGACCCGACACATTTGCGTTGCTGCCGCACCTATCCAAGACGATCGATCTACTCTGCTAGGTGCGTCCGAGATGCAGAGCTGTCTATTGCTCCGCCGCGGCGCTCTTCACTTCAGCGTACGCCCACTTGATCCATGGCATGAGCGCTTCGAGGTCCTTCGTCTCGACCGTGGCGCCGCACCAGATGCGGATACCCGGCGGCGCGTCACGGTACGAGTTGATGTCGAACGCAACGTTCTCGCGCTCGAGGAGCTTCGTGAGCTGCTTCACTTCGTCTTTGCTCAGGTCTGGGAACTGGAGACACACAGACGTGTTCGAGCGCACGTCCTTGCTCGCGGCGAGGAACTTGATCCAGCGCGCGTTGCTCTCGACAAAGTCCTCGATGACCTGGAGGTTGCGCTGCGAAATGGCCATGAGACCGTCGACGCCGCCGACGCTCTCGGCCCAGCGCAGCGCGTCGACGTAGTCCTCGACGCAGAGCATCGACGGCGTGTTGATCGTGCTGCCTTCAAAGATGCCCTTCATGAACTTGCCAGTCTTCTTGTTCGTCATGCGGAAGATCTTGGGGATCGCGCGGCCTTCGGGCACGAACGACTCGAGGCGCTCGACTGCGCGCGGACTCAAGATGAGCACGCCGTGACCGCCTTCGCCACCGAGGACCTTCTGCCAGCTGAACGTGCACACGTCGATCTTGCGCCACGGGATGTCCATCGCAAACGCCGCGGACGTCGCGTCGTTGAACGTGAGACCCTTGCGGTCGTCCGCGATCCAGTCGCCGTTCGGGACCTTCACACCGCTCGTCGTGCCGTTCCACGTGAAGAGCACGTCGTGGTCAAAGTTCGCCTTTGAGAGGTCCGGGAGCTCGCCAAATGGCGCACTGATCTCCGTGACGTTGTCCAAGTGGAGCTCCGTCGTCGCGTCCTTGAACCACTGCTGTCCGAACGTCTCCCAGAAGCAAATGTCCACTGGTCGCTCGCCGAGCATGCTCCACATCGCCATCTCGAACGCGCCCGTGTCGGACGCCGGCACGATGCCGAGGTGGTAGTCCTCTGGGAGCTTCAGCACTTGCTTCGACCGCACGATCGCTTCTTCGAGCAGCCCCTTCCCGAGCGCCGAGCGGTGACTGCGGCCGAGCACAATGTCCGAAAGCTTTGCGAGCGAGTACCCTGGACGCTTCTTGCACGGACCCGAGCCAAAGTTCGGCGACGCTGGTTTGTGCGCTGGCTTCTGGTTGCGAATGTCGACGACCTTGATGTCGTCAGCGGCGTCGCCAGCGGCAGCAGCAGACAACGCGGCGTCGTCCTTGGGCTTGAGGAACTTCTCCCACACGCGACCCGAGCCCGTGGTGTTGAGCTCGAGCAAGTTCACGCGGCGGACATTCGAGACCTGGCGCAGCGCCTCGAGCTCGTCCATCACGCAGTCTGGGATCGTCTCGTCGACGTTGAGGACGCCAATGGCGTTCGCACCAGTCTGCTGGCGCGCGAGACCGAAGCAGCCAATGTTGATCGCGTGCTTCGCGAGCACCGACGTGACCGAGTGGAGCACACCGGGCTCGTCGTTGTTGTAGAACATAAGCATCGAGCCACTCGGGATGGCGTCCATCGTGAGGTCGTCGAACGCCACGAGCCGGAGCTGGTCCTTCCCAAAGACCGTGCCGGTGATGCGGCGCGCCTTACCGTTCTCTTTCTCAAACACGACGGTCAAGAGGTTCGAGAAGCTGCTCTTGCTCACCTCCTCGTGCTTGTGCTCGACGCACTGGATGCCCATGACGTCTGCGATCTGCTTGGCGTTCGAGAACGTCACCTCCTCTTCGAGCATGTGCGAGAGCATGCCCTTGAGCACGCCGCTCACGAGCTGGCCAGACAGATCGGACGACGTCACGTGGCGCCCTTCCGAGACCACGAGCACGCGCGTGAGGCGGCTGTCGTTGAGCAGCTGCGCCTGCATGCTCCCGAGCTTCTCTGCGAGCGACAGGAACGGCAAGTGCTCTTCGCGCCGCCCAAAGTCGATGTTCGGCGCGTTCACGACGCCAGAGAACGACTTGCCCGACAGCGCGTCGTTCACTTTGTACGCCAAGTCGCGCGCGACCTTCTCCTGCGCATCTGCCGTGAGCGCGCCAATGTGCGGCGTCACGATCACGTTCGGGTGCGCCACGAGCGCGTCCCAGACCGCCGGTGCAGGCGACGGTGGCAAGATGTCGAACGCGACGCCAGCGACCTTGCCGCTCGTGAGCGCAGCGTGCAGCGCCGTGTGGTCGATCAGTCCGGCGCGCGCGCCGTTCACGATGCGCACACCGTCTTTGCAGAGCGCGAGGCGCTCGGCGTTCACGAGCTGCTTCGTGTTCGCGTTCAGCGGAACGTGGAGCGAGATGTAGTCGCTGCGCGAGAAGAGCTCGGCGAGCGACACGGGCTCGACGCCGTGCGCCTTGGCGCTCGCGCTCGACAGGATCGGGTCGTACCCGATCACGTTCATGCCGAACGCGTTGCAGCGCGTCGCGACTTCGCGGCCAATGCGGCCGAGACCGATGATACCGAGCGTCTTGCCGTGGATCTCCGAGTGGCGCGTCGCGGCGTCGGCCCCAGCAGCAGCGCTCGCGTCCGCGAGGCGCGACACCGACGAGATGAGTCCGACCGTGAGCTCAGCGGCCGAGATCGTGTTCCCGAACGGCGTGTTCATCACGAGCACGCCCTGCTTCGTCGCGCTCACGATGTCGATGTTGTCGACGCCCGTGCCGGCGCGGCCGATGAGCTGGAGTCGCGACCCCGCTTCGAGCACGGCGCGGTCCACTTGGCTCGCGGAGCGCGCGATGAGCACTTCGTAGTTTGGGATCTGCGCGAGGAGCTCGGCGTGGTCGAGCGCTTTCGTCACGGTCGTGACGTCGTGTCCAGCGCTGCGCAGTAGCTCGGGGCACTTGGGGTCGATCGGGTCGCTGCAGAGGATGCGTGCCATCGCGGTCGGGCGGTGCACGTGAAAGTGTCTCGCGGCCGACGGGTGGTGCAGCTTCAGCGCGCGCGCGCCGCTCGAGACCAGCCGCAGCATCAGCGATCGTCGCGAGCAAACGTGCGGTGCGCTGTGGATGTCGAAGTGGCACCCGAAGG
>JAASFN010000593.1:0-16966 GCA_023333795.1 Globisporangium rhizosaccharum | reverse complement strand
CTCTCTCGACGATGATGATGAACAAGACGAAGGTCCATGCGATCTATTGCGTGTGTATGTATGAACTTGTCTGTGTGCCTCTAGTGCGTCACGCCTGCACTAGCGACTAGCGACGTGGTACCACTCGCCAGCAAACCGACGTGGTACCATTCGCCAGCAAACCGACGCGCCACTCACGCGACTAACGGACGGACGGCCTGGTACTCCTAGAAGAAGACGCTCACTTGAGCAGCACTTTCATGTCCTGGAACGCCTGGAGCAAGTCCTGGCCAAACTTGTCCGAGTCGGTCGTCGGACACGCGTTCTTGCTCGAGATGTGGAAGAAGATGGCGTCTTCGCCCTGGATCATGTAGCTCACGCCGTAGCCGTCCTCTGCCACGGGCCCAAAGCCGCCGCCGGGACACATGACGTCCTTTGGTGTGTACTTGGTCCCTTCGATGCTCTTGAACACCTTGGACCAGTTGTTTGCCTGCGTCTGCGGGAGCTGGCTCGTCGACAGTCGCCACGGCCGCCCGAGCGCGCTCTTGAGGAACGGCGACTCGATGCCAAAGCCCACAGAGACGCAGTAGAGCGTGAACAAGTGGCGGTCGACGCCTTGCCCGCTCATGGCGCCGCGGTACCCGTCCTGGTGCACGCTGCACGCCGCCTGGAGCAGCGCGAGCTTGTCGGCGTTCGATAGCGCGTCGTTGTGCATCGCGAGCACAAACGCCTTGGACGCGTCGGTCACGGGCCGCACGGTCTCGGTGCGTCCGTCGCGGTACAAGCGCGTCATGCTCGACTCGTACGTCTGCGTGAGCGCGCCGGCGTTGCGGTAGTACGCGAGCTGGAGCGCCATCTGGATGAAGCCGTCGGGACTCACGCGGAACTGCTTGATCAGGCCTTTGCCAAAGTCGTCCTGCGCCACGACTGCGAGACCAAAGTCCGCGATCGCAACCTGCGCGTCCGCAAGCGCCTTGTGCACCGCCGGCGCGAGGCCCGTGGACACGTCCCACTGCAGCGCCTTGCACGCCGGGAGCTCGCTCGTGCGCTCCGTCTCGGACGCAGCGATAGCGTCGCCCGCAGCGTCGAACGGACGCGTGTAGATGAGCGTCGTGGACACGTGCTCCCACGCGTGCGCGAGCACGGGCGCGTCGGCCCACGCGTGCTCGCCGTTCACGGCCGAGACGCCGTTGCCGTAGACCACGAGGTTGAAGCTCTTGTCGAACCAGCGCGAGCCGCCCGTGCCGTGGATCATGTCGCGGCCCATGGACGTCCAGTCCGTCGGCACGGCGCGCTCGAGCACGACGACAAAGACGGCGGACTCGATCGCTTCGAGCGACCGCTTGTTCACGCCCTCGGAAAAGAACTTCTCGCGGTTCTCTGCCCACTCGATGCGGCCCGTGGCCGTGAGCGCTGCGAGGTTCGCCTCTGCTTCGCTCGGCGCCGGGAGCGACGCCGCCGTCGCTTGGATCCACTCGAGCTGCCGCTGCAGCTCGCACTTGGTGAGCAGCCGACCGTGCTCGCCCTTCTCGTACAGCGGCATCTTGAAGAACCGGCCGTGCGTGAGCACGGCGACGTGCTTGGCCTTGTGGTGGTACACCTTGAGCGTGTCCTCTTCGCGTCCTGGGATGCGCGTGCACGAGAACAGGCGCTGGTACTGGCTCATGCACAGCGGCACGATGCCGCGAATGAGCTGCGGCGCGAGCTGTTCACGGTCGAGCTCTTGCTTGAACAGCATGAGCTCGTGGATGAGCCCTGCAGCCATCGCCGTCGGCTTCTTCGTGACCGAGAACTCGAGGTTCGTGTTCGAGAGCGCGTAGTAGTTGCTGTTGATCATGAGCGACGTGCGGCCCTTGAGGTACACGTACTTCTCCCACCAGTCCGTCACGTAGTTGCTCGACCACCACGACTTGAGGTACAAGTAGAACTGGAGCTTCGGACCGTCCGTCTTGACAAAATCCTCCGCCATCTTGACGGTCTCGGCGTACTCAGCCTCGGACAAGAGCGGATGCACAGACTTGAGGTACCGCTCGATCGTGTCCTTGAGCGCTGGGAGCGGCAGACGCGGCAGTGCGTCCTGGAACGAGTACGTCAGTGGGTTGCGACCACCGAGGACCTTGAGCGCCGCGCCCCAGAGCAGCACAGTCGTGCTCTTCTCGCGCGGCCCGAGGTAGAGCCACCCACGGTAGCTCAGCAAGCCGCGGAGGATCATGCGCTGGAGCCACATGAGCACGAGCACGCCGATGAAGCTCGCCCACGCAGCGAGGTACCCGAGGTACAGCGACGTCGGGAGCTTGTCTGCGAACGGAATGAGCGCATTGCCGACGTGCCAGACGACCGTTGCGATCGGACCGGAGCGGAGCCACGAGTCGCTCGAGGCGTTAATGACAGCAACGATGACTGCGAGCATGACCGCGACAGCCGCGAGTGGCGGCGCCGGGTACACGCGCTTCTTGATCGCGCGCTCCATGTGAAAGTAGGAGCGCAGGAGGTGCTGGCGGATCTCCCATGGTGGCGGGATCGTGAACGACACGCGAATGCCCTTGTCCGAGTAGAGCAGCTCGACGCCGCGCTTGTGCTCGTCAAAGACGTTCGTTGCCTGGTGCGCTTCGGCCATGCTGGACGTGCGCTAGAGCGGAGACCGTGCCGCTGTTGCCTTTGTCACTCGGTCGAGTCGCACGTGAACGCGAGTCGCACGTGGCGTCGAGTGGCTGCGCGTGCGACGTCTGTTGCCGATTCCCAAGTGATCGAGTGCACGCGCTCGTCGTTCGTCTGGCTGTCCAGCTCGACGCGAGCGCTCGTCGGCACTTGGCTCGCCGACCCGACGCGAAGGCATGTGGCGCAAAAGGTCACAGCTCAAACTTCAGCTGTCAAGGCATTCAACCAACGGAACGAATGACTTGGAATTTGTATGCTCGCTGAACATGGCTCCTCTTTGTGTGCGACCGATTTCTGAATCAAGCGCGTGTGTTGATGTTCGCTTGAAATGGCAAATATGCTCTTTGCGAGTGCGCAATGTGTCACACACACCCTCTTTTACTACGTTCATGCCCTCTGTAAAAGAAATCTATGTTGTAAACAAGATGAAAACCAGCACGCATTACACATGCTTTAAACACATACGCATGACTGACATCACAAATGCAGGCTGTGAAAGCACACGAAGGCTCTTTCGCGGGATCTGTCTGTTCATATGCTCGACTTGAAGTTGTGGCGAGCGAAAATGACGCTGCCGACACCAATTGCGACTTCAGTTTCGCTTGGAGGCGATTCACAAGAGCATACATTACACAAGTGTGGCTGGAAATCGTCGATCCAATATCCGTGCTCAGCTCTTGAGCCCGAGCTCTTGCAACAACAAGCAGACATTGCCAGTGCTTTTGACATCATTGTCGACTGATGGCAGTGCCAAGCATGCAAGCAAAGCCTCACCACTCATTGCGCTTGTTCAAGTTCGCGCTTCGGCTCTACAACACCAGCAAGCTCAGAGACGCATCTTTGAGTAGCACTTTTGACAGGGTGTATGTGAACCACTTCAAATATTTTTATAAATCGATACAAAACCTGTCATGATTGTACAAAGGGTATGATTTTTTAACATGTCTGTTATATCACGGTTGAAAAGTACAAATCACAAAATTGTCGATTTTGACTTGCAATCGACCGAAGAAACTTGTGCGTGCACACGTATTGATTTGAAAATGTATAAAATGCGACCACATTCCACTCTTCCCGCTCGTTTACAGCCACGCTGTGTTCGTGGTGCGAGCTCAATTTGAAGCGCTTCTCAAGCCAAAGACGACGACGACGACAACGTGCGTGTGTGTGTGTGATCGATCATGTCGGAGCTCGACGCGCGCGCGATCATGACAGAGAGCGTCGACGCAAAAGGTGCGTGTCTGACGATATCCGCGCGCTCAATCGCTTGATCAATGGGCATATCCACACGAGTGTGTGGTCTTGCTGCAGCGAGCACACGCCGCTGCACGTGCGCCTCGCTCACGCTCTCAGCCTTCTTTCCCACTGGCTGCTGCGCTATATCTGCAGGAGCCACACCAACAAATGGCGCTGGCAGCAACACACAGCGCGGTGTGCGCGGGCGCTACGCCAAGTTCAATGGCGGCATGGACGTGCTGCTACTCGAAGCACTGCGCGAGCACAACCCGTTCACTGCAAAGCACGGCACGCGCTTGCAGATGTGGCAGAGCATCGCAGAGATCGTCGGCGCAGAGCTCTTTAAGAACCCAGACGCGTACTCGTGGCACACGTGTCGGTGCGTCTGCTTGCTACTGCTACTGCTACAGTGTGGATGTGTCTGTGTGATGCGCGCACTCATGGACGACGATTGCGACTCGCAGCGACCGCGTGACGGCGCTCATGAAGATGTACACAGACGGCAAGCACGACAAGCTCTTTAAGCACGGGACTGTCGAAGAGAACGCGCGGAAGGAGGCGATCTTGCGCGAGCTCAACCTCTCGATCGCTCGGAAGAACAAAGTGACTGTCCGTCCAGCAGCGTCGCTGCTGGAGACGAGCGTCGCGGCTGCTGCTACTGGTGGTGGTGGTGCTACTAGCGCACCGCCGAGTGCGCTCCCGAGCAGCGCGAGTACTGCAGCTGCTGGGCTCGTCACGCGCGCTCGCATGCCGCCAGCGCTTGGCTCGAGCGTAGCAGAGATCCCCAGCGCGACAGGTACGAGTGGGACAGCGCCATTCCCAAAGCGCCGGCGACTCGAGAGCAGCAGCGGATCAGCGACAGCGCCGTCTGGGCTGTTGGACGACGCGAGTGCGCACGCCACGCTCGCAAGTAGCAACAACAGCAGCAGTAACAGTAACAGCAGCAGCAGTCCGCCAGACGCTGTAGTGCACGTCGATAGCGACGCGTTCCGTGCGCGCGTGCTCGGTCTGATTGAAGCAAAGGTGCAGTTCGACATGGAGCAGCGGCTGAAAGAGACGGCGCTGCGAGAGCAAGAGATCGAGCTCCAGAAGCGCTTCCTCGACTACCTCCAGTCCAAGTGACGCAGCAGACGACAGACGACTGACTGACTGACTGACTGACTGACTGGCAAGAGAGAAGAGAGAGTGCGTGGAGTAGGAGGACCTCTGAACAAATGGAACTGGACGAGCTGCTGTCCGTCGCTTTGTATAGCTCTCTGTAGCTCTCTCTTTCTGTATGAATGGATGGATGGATGGAGGAAGGAGCGCTGGGCTGTCACTGGTTCGTACTGTCAGCTCGAAGCGCGAGGTTGTGCGACGACGACTCGAGCGCCTTGGCTTCGGCTTTGATGCCCTGGAGCAGCAGCGCAATGTTGTGGCGCAGCTCACTCAGCTCCTCTCTCTGCTCTTGCAAGTCCCAGTCGTCGCGTGATGGCTTTGCAGCACTGGGAGCATCGTCTTCGCCCGCGTTCTCATCGTCTTCCTCATCAGAGCTACCGGCATCGTCACTCGCATCGTCATCGTCATACAGCTCATCGTCGTCCTGTTCGTCTGCCTGCTGCTTGGCCGTTGCCTTGGCACTTGGTCGTCTGCGATGGTGGGTGCCGTGGTGTCGCTGGTGCTTTGGTGACGCAGCAGGTCGACCGCTGCGTCTGTGCTCGAGACTGTCGCTGTCCATCTCGGGGATGTCCTCTGTGATCTCGTCGTCGTCGACTCCGTGGAACCGGTCTTTCATGTTCTCTTCAAACGTCTTGACGCGGAGTGCGAGGTCGTGCAGCGCACATGAGAGCTCAAGCTCCGCGTCTTCGTCAATGCTGTCGTACCCATCGTCGTCAGCGTCTTTGCACTCAGCAGGCTCCATACGTCTGCTCATCGTTCACAAGCGGTCTCTCGCGAGCGACGACCACGCGTGCTAGTGACGACAAGTGTGGGTCGGTTACGCTCCTGTAACTGCCACGTCGTGTTTGATTGCATCAATCAGGATGCGATCCATAGCAGAATCACATGTGAAGGCTACGCGGTTGCACAGTTATGATACTTGGAAATCATAACGTTTAATCAAGACGAAGACTCACTGGTGATTGGTGCATTACGATGGACAAGGGACTAACTGAGACGACTCACATGGTCGAGATGCACACACGCTGCTTAGATCACTTGGACGCACTCGTCGTCGCCGTCTTTGTCGAGCCCCGGCGTCTGGCTTTGCTGCCCTGGCGGCTGCCCATCGCGCTTCTTGGGCTTCGTTGCGTGCATGATGCACACAATCATGACGAGAATCACTGAGACGCCGAGGAAGAGCCCAAAGACGACTGCAAGCGGACTGAGACCGCCGTCGAGGTTGAGCATACTCAGCTGCTCCTGCGTGATCGTCGCAGTCGCAGTGCCATTGCAGAGCGTCCCGACCGTGTTTGTACCGCCAGTGCTCAGTGCGATGGCGGTCGTCTTGGCGCTTCCCAGCTGCTGCTGCTGTCGCTGACGCTGGACAACAGTGTCGAGCGCGAGCTGGAGCGACCGGACTTTGTGTGGCAAGTACGCTGTTGCAGCGAGCTCATGTGCTGCGAGCGTAACAGTTATGGGCGAGCTATTGCTACTGCTGCTACTGCTGCAGAGCTTGGTTGTGCAGCTCGAGAGCGCTGGTGTTGTCACGCCACAGCGACTGCACGATGGGCCGTACGTGTACCAGCCCTGCTCCAGCGTGGTGCTACTCACGGGCGAGTACTTGCACGCAGCGAGACGGCCGTGTGCGCAGAGCGTGTACGCACAGCCAACGCGCGTAGTGGTAGCGGACACGAGCTGGGCATAGCGACTCGCGAGTCCTTTGCCGACGACGTCGCCCAGCTGCTGCGGCGTTGCGAGCTGCGGGATGAGTCCGTCGAGTTCGTGGAGACCCCACGCAGCGATCGCGTCTTCAATGAGCGACGCATCGAGGGCGCGGCCAGGCGTTGAGTCGACAAACACGTGGACTCCACGCGCGTCACGCGGTTGCTGCGCGCAGCTCGCGATCGCACTGCGCGCTTCCGCTGCGAGCATGAAGTCCCACGTGAGCTGCGCCATGTCGGCTGCAGGGTAAACGAGTCCGTCGCTGCGCAGCCAGTTGTGGCGATCGAGCCACAGCGCCTGGTCGTTTGGTGCGTCAAAGACAGCAGACGTCATGTTCGCATCCGCAGCAGCAGCTCCATCGTTTGCGTGCACGCGCGGGAGCCCCGACGCAGGAGCGCTCTCGTCAGTAGTGCTGATGCTGCTCGCGAGCGCTGCAGCAGGCGTGACGACTGCGCAGTGCGCGCTGAGCAGTAGCAAAGATGCGCGCGCGAGCTGGAGCGGCAATCGCATTGGCGCTGCGCAGAGTAAGACCGTTGATGGCTCCGTGCGCGGTCTGCTACGCGCGCTGCGTCGTCCAGGTGATCGATCACGCGCTCGCTTGCTTGGTTTGTATGGCGTTTGCTGTGTGCACGCGCTGCGTTCTCTCTCGCACGACCGCGTTCTCTCTCTCGCGTTCTCTCTTGCTTGGAAGAGCCAAGCGTCGCGCTACCGAATGACCAACACACGCACACACACGCACGGATAGGCAGGCAGGCGAGCGGCGCGCAAGGCGGCGTGGTGTATGTGATGATGAGAGCGTGGTGGTCGCTCGTACTCGCGTCGATGTGCGTTCGAGTGAATATGAACAGCTCGCAGACGCTTGCCCAGAGCAGTCCTATACAACAACAACAGACTTGTATGTGGCACCACCACCGCATTCTTTCCACGAATTCGTGTGTCGTTTCAGTCGCGAAACGGGCCAGTGCGAGCAGTTACGAGCGCAACCTTTCGCGTGGACAGGCTCTTTTTGCAAGCCATCACCATCGCAGTATGTGAGCTCTTGCTGGTCAACAAGGACAAGGAGGGCGAACATGCCGGCATACGTCGGGTTGTACATGAAGGGTAGGACGACGACGACGACGACGGCGCAACGAGAAGAGTGCGTCCAAGGAGCGAGGATCTGTCGTCACGCTCGCTACGTACAGCGCATTGGGTCCTTTCCACGTTGACGTCCAGCGACATGATCCACGTAGGACAGCGATCACGTCGATAGGTCTGTGAGTGTCATTGCCTATTATGACGGAGTAGCTCCTGCTCCTGCTTCTGCTCTTGCGATTGCTCACAACTCGAGACGCGCACCTACTTGGACTCTGTCGCAGGCGCGAGCGACTGCACGGCCATCTGGAGCGCGCCGGCAAACGTCCGGTTGCCACCGATGAAGCCCCCAGCGTGCACAAACGTGCAGCCCTCAATGCCCGAGACGGCTGAGAGCTCGTCGTCACGCAGACCACGCCACGGTGCTGCGAGCGCTTGACGCAGCGCAAACGATCCGCTGTCGACGTTGATGCCCTGGACGCGGACCATGCCGCCCGTCGCGTCGTTGTAGAGCACAAACTTGATCTGGTCCTTGATCAAGAGCTTCTCCTCAATGTCGCTCAAGTGCGACTTCCACGGACAGTACTGCGGGAAGTACACGATCTCACCCGATGCGTGCGTTTGGAACCGCGCCTTGATCGCATCTTCGACGATCGACCGCGCCGGGAGCCACGAGTTCACGAGCGTGAGTACATTCTCCGTGAACTCGGTCACAGTCAAGTACATTGCTTGCTGGAACTGCGCATTGACCGCTGCTTCGGACTGGTCGTCGTTCCAGCCCGCGTTCAAGTACCCCACGCGGTTGCTCAGCGACGTCGTGATGGTGTAGTTGAGCGGACCACCGGTGCTGCAGATGTCGACGCCGTTGTCAATGCCGTCGATGTGCTCAATGAAGTTCTTGTAGACCTTCTTGTGGAGCAAGTCGAGCGTGTCGTCGTCGAGCTTCGTGTTGCCAGCGAGCACTTGGATGATCTCGCGGCCAAAGTGTCTAGATGCATGATACAGTAGCGTAGCGTAGTGTGTATGTGAGTCCCAATATACAGAGATAGAGCGAGTGCTAGTGCTAGCTTTGGTCGCATGAGCGTACGCACTTGTAGACGAGCCCTGCGCTCGAGAGCTTCGTGGTCTTGTCGCCACCAAAGACGCCGTCAAACGTCTTTTGGTGGTGGTCGTAGCGCAGCGCGGCGTGGTCGTACACACCGCCGACGTCGACGACCGCTTCGCACTGTGCGAGCTTCGCGGCGTCGCGCGTGCGCACAATGTCGTGCGCAGCAAACTTGGGCAGGAGCTTGAGGAGTGAGACTGCGAGCGCTTCGTCGCAGTGGAACGTGCCGTTGTGCGTGCCAATGTACTTCGCGCCACCCTCCGCGATCGCAGACGTCACCTTTGCGTTGCGGAATGCGCTAAAGCACGCAGAGGAAGCGACGAACGTCGCGGCCGCAGTCGGGAGCGCCATCGAGTCTTGCTGTCGTCGTCGGGTGCTGGTGGTGCGAGTGAAGAGCTCAAGTGCGATCAATCAAGCGTCGCAACCACCAAATGTATCACGCCAAAGCTCAGATCAGCAACTTTCGACTGCGGCATACGTTGTGC
Organism: Globisporangium rhizosaccharum; assembly: GCA_023333795.1. Lineage (NCBI taxonomy): Eukaryota > Oomycota > Peronosporomycetes > Pythiales > Pythiaceae > Globisporangium > Globisporangium rhizosaccharum. Next base: position 7,567 of record JAASFN010000593.1, on the reverse strand, counting down.
AAGTCAAGTATGCGAATCGGTCTGTCTCAGCGTTCTCTTGATGTTTGTATGCGATAAGACTGCTGGTCGAGACACAATTGAATTGCGATGACAAGCATGAGCAGCACAGACGATGGCGCAACGAGTCTCGATGACTTTGCTGTGACGTTCCCAGCGCAAGTCGAAGACGAGTTCAGCACTGCGTATGGCGCAGCGCACTGGGAGCAGATCAAGCGCGCGCTCGCAAAGCCGTACGTTGCACGACATGGATTGACTCGGGCCGAACATCCATGCGCTGCTGCGTCCTTTAGTCGTGCGACCTCATGCACTCACTGAATGCCATGACTACTGCTGCTGTGTCTTGATGCCGTTCAATAGAGCTGGATACACTGCTGTGCGCGCGAACACGATGCGCTGGACGCGAGACGAAGCGCTCGTCGAGATGGCGCAAGCGCTCGACGCGTTCAACGAGAACCTCGTGCGCGAGACGCAGCGTGCGCCAGTGCGTCCATTTGCTCATCCACTGCTCAACGACGTGATTGTGATCCCATCTGCACCGCGTGTTGAGCCGCGCATAGCGTACGCTGCAGAGCTCAAGTCGGTCATTGTCGACCGACTCTGTGGCGAAGCCGTGCTCCGCGGCAGCGACATCTACGCGCGCGGGATCATGAGCGCGAGCAGCGGCATCAACGCCGAAGACCGCGTGAACGTCTTTGTCGACCTCGACCACTTGAGCACGCGCGGGAGCAACACGGACGAACATACCGGTCGGAAGCTCCTCATTGCGCACGGCACAACGAAGATGGCACGGACCGAGATGTTCCGTGCACAGCGCGGCTTGGCGATCACGTCGCTCGTGCGCATGTGCAAAGACGCACCGCCGATGAACGGCCTCTTGAGCGGCAAGATCTACGTCCAGAACCTCCCGTCGACTGTCGTCGCGCACGTCTTGGACCCTCAGCCAGGCGAGATCATCCTCGACATGTGCTCAGCGCCAGGTGGCAAGTCGTCGCACATTGCGACGCTCATGCAGAACACTGGCGTCCTCGTTGCGTGCGACCGGTCGAAGCGCAAAGCCCTGGAGCTTCAGAAGCTCTTTACCGAACTGAACTTTGACTGCGTCGTGCCGCTCAAGATGGACTCGACGCACTCGGTCGTGCCGCGCACTGACGACAGCAACGGCGCGCGCGTGCAGTTGAGTGTCCGTGACGTACTGGCACACGCGCGCGCAAAGACGCCAGCGAACGCGCACTTGCTCCAGGTCGCAGGCTTTTACCCCGAGACGTTTGACAAGATCCTGCTCGATCCGCCGTGCTCTGCACTCGGACTGCGGCCGCGGCTGCTCCATGCCGGCGACGCAGACAACTTGGCCGAGTACGCGAGCATGCAGCGCAACTTCCTCTGGGCAGCAGCGCTCTTGCTCAAACCCGGCGGGACGCTCGTATACTCGACATGTACGATCAATCCGAAAGAGAACGAGCAGATGGTGCGCCATGCGCTCGATACGTACCCACTCGAGCTCGTGCCGCAGCGCGTGCACATTGGCGACGCTGGACTGCTGAACCAGGGTTTGAGCACCGACGAAGCAGCGCTCGTCCAGCGCTTTGATCCGTCGAACGAAGCGCTTGATACCATGGGCTTCTTCTGCGCCAAGTTCATCAAGACACGATCGGTTCTCACGGACGACGAGCTACCGAATGGAGCTGTCAAAGCCTGAGGGTGCCGCGTGAGCGCGTCTTCTCCTCACGTACATAACGCAATAGATCTGGATCTGTCCATGTGTGTGTCCATCACAAAGTGTCTCGTTCATGTGGACGCTTGGACAAAATGTCTACATAAAACAGACTGATGGCAAACGTGGTAATCGTACTTTAACGACGTGACATTGTACGTCGTTGACAGACACAAGTCCACTTGCAATCGCATAGACTCAATGGCCATGCATGCGAACGATGCGCCGGCACTGCCGCCTGCTGCAGTGCCAGAGATCGACATGCCGTACGACTGCGACGTGTATGAGCCAGCAGAGGACACGTTCTTGTTCCTCGACGCGCTCCAAGACGAGCTTCCGTTCATCACAGCACTGGAGCCAGCAATTTGTCTCGAGATTGGGTGCGTTGCTACTACTTGGTGCTGCTTGGGAGCTACTTGGTGCTGTCGATGAGACTGCCAGTGCATCACGAGACGTTGTGCTGCAGTGTCATCTACAGTCGATATGCTGACCCAACGTACGGCTGTCTGCAGAAGCGGCAGTGGCGCTGTGTTTGTATACCTCGCGACTGCGCTGCAGCAGGTGAGCGGCCACCACCCGCTCTTCCTCGCGACCGACATCAATCCGCTCGCTGCGAGCGTCGCACGCAACACTGCGACGATCAACGGCGTCCAGGCGTTCGATCTCGTGCGAACGGACCTCGTTGCGTGCTACGAAAAGCGACTGCAGGTGCGACGATAGCCGTCGGAGGATCCTTGTGGGTGTCCATGTGACTCTGACTGGAAGTGCGACGTTGGCTCACAGGGCAAGATCGACGTGCTGCTGTTCAATCCGCCGTACGTCCCGACGCCGTCCGAAGAAGTGGGCTCGACGTACGTTACCACTTGCTACTGCTTCACAGTGACGCGTGTGTGTAAGATGCCCTGACGGACTGACTGACGATCTGCTCGACATTGAGCGTCTGCTGCGTTCACACAGCGGCATTGAGGCAGCGTGGGCCGGTGGTCTGCACGGTCGCGAAGTCATTGACCGATTGCTCCCAAAGCTCAAGGTACGACTCTCTCTTTGCTACTACTACGACCGCACTGCATGCATGGGATCGTCGATCCCTAGGCTCTTGCACGACTGACGTGTGTGTGTGTCTCTCTCTCAAAGGGCCTGCTGTCGCCGACTGGTGTGTTCTACATGGTCGTCGTGGTCGAGAACAAACCAAACGAGATCGCAGCGATCTTGGCCAACGACGGCTTTGACATGACGGTACGAACGGTCAGAAGCACAATGATCCATCGCATGGCAGGACTGACGGACGGATGGACTGTGTGTGTGTGCGTGTGTAGGTCGTGCGGTCGACGAAAGCGCGCAATGAGCGTCTCTCGATCCTCAAGTTCACGCGTAGGCGCTAGGAGCAGCAGCAACGAGAGACGCGTCGAGACCCACACACCGTCTCTCTCCACTCGCGCATCGTCCAAGCAAACGCCATGTATCATCCTCTTCATCCTCCTCCTCATCGATCGACGCTCCGTACACTTGTGCTACACACGATGACGTCTCTCTCTCGCTTACTCTCACTCACTCACTGCAGCGACTGCTGCTGGACTTGTCATCCGAATAGACGCCTCGTGCGCGCGCGCTCTCACTCACTCTCTCGTACTCACTCACGCTTGCATCATTCGCTCCAGTCGCGCGCCACGTCTCGCGTCTAGATGCTGTACTCGTCAGCTTCGACGAGCGCAGGCGCTGGGAGGTTCTTGAAGCTGTTCTGCTGCAGCGCGAGCTGCTCAAACTGCTTCGCTTCGCTGTCGAGCTGGAGCTCAGGCGTGAAGTCAAAGTCCTTAAAGAGCCGTCGGTCGTCTTTCTGACTACTCCCAACGCGCTGGATCTGCTTCGCATTCGGGTCCAAGAGCTCAAAGCCGCGCTCAATGTCCGAGATGTCTTGGTCCGTGAACGCTTGCGGGAAGTTCGACGTGTCCGGCACGCCAGTAGGGTCGGCCGTGATCTTTGGACGGAACGGCGGCGGGAGCTCGCGGCGCTTGAGCTTGTCCCAGTCGACGCTCGCAAAGAACGGGTGCGTCTATCGACCAGTCGCAGGCACAAAAGTGTTAGTGAGTGACCTGCTCGCACGCAGTGCACACAAACGACAACGTACAAAGATCTCCGTGTCGCCGCTTGGACCAGACCCGAGACGCTGCTTCGGGTCGCGGTGGAGCAAGCGCTGGATCAAGTCGCGCGCGTTCGGTGACAAGTGGTCTGGGATCACGAGGTGGCCACGCAGGATGTTGTGGAAGAGCTGCTTCTTGTCGTTCGTGTAGAACGGCGGGAGACCGGTCAAGAGCTCAAACAGCAGCGCACCGACCGAGTACCAATCGAGCGCAAAGCCGTGGCTAGCCATCCATCCACACAACGCCAGACACTGTCAGTCCACCTCGTGATAGCCAGCGACAGACACACTAGGACGCTATTCAACCAACACGTACCCTGAGCGCGAGAGCATCTCTGGTGCGAGGTACATCGGTGAGCCGCAGAACGTGTTTGCCGACGTGTGGTCCTTGATCCCTTCCTTCGAGATCCCAAAGTCCGTGAGGAGACAGTGGCCTTCGAGGTCCATCACGACGTTCTCGGGCTTGAGGTCGCGGAAGACAATGTTCTTCGAGTGCAAGTGCGAGAGCGCAAGCGCAATCTCGCCAATGTAGAACGCCGCTTCCGACTCCGTGAAGACCTTGCGCCGCGTCAAGGCCGAGAGCAAGTCGCCGCCGCCGCAGTACTCCATGACCAAGAACAGCCGGTCCTGCGACTGGAACGCGTAGTAGAGCGTGACAATGTACGGGTGGTCCGAGCACGCCTGGAGCGCCGCCTTCTCCGTGTGGATGTACTGCGCCTGGTTCTTCTGCACGATCGCCTGCTTGTTGTACGCCTTGAGCGCGTACCACTTGTCGCGGTTCGAGCCTTTGCCGCGCACCAAGTACACTTTCGCAAACGCACCGCGACCGAGCACTTTGACAAACTCAAAGTCCCGTGGCCCGAGCGCCAGGTCTTTCTGGTACTTGTTCTTGAACGCCAAGTGGCTCACTTGCGTGTCGTTGCTCTCGCGGTTGTCACTGCTGCGCGGCTTTGGTGGCTGCGACGGGTTCGTCGCTGCGAGGTTTGCGCCACTGCCAAGCAGCACGCGGATCGGGTGTCCAATTGGCGACAAGTGCACTGGGAGCGAGCCGCTCGCGTTTGGTGCGTCAATGCGCGCGCCCTTGGCGACAAGGAGCTTGGCGATTGCAATGTTCCCAGTCTCTGCGGCCATGTGGATTGCGCCATTGCCCTGGTAGTCGGTCAAGTTTGGGTCTGCACCAGCGTTCAGCAGCTCTTCGACACAGCTAGAGAGCGCATAGTCAGGTCCAGTACGTCAGTCAACCATCCGTCCATCTGCTAGCGAACTAGTGACTCAGCTCAGTCACACAGACAGACGTACCCAACGTTGCCGGCTTGGACTGCCAAGTGCAGTGGCGTGTAGCTGTCGCCATTGCGCGCCGAGTGCTCTGCACTGCGCGCAAGGAGCTCTTTCACGGCGTTCTGGTGGTTCATCTTCGCAGCCAAGTGCAGCGCGGTGGTCTGGTTGATCCCCACGCCGTTCACATCCACGACGTTGTCGCGCAAGAGCGTGGCGATCATGTGCCAGTTGCCGACTTCTGCAGCGTCAAAGAGCTGGAACTGCTTCTTCTTCACGTCGCGCAAGTCGAGCGTCGCCAGTGGCGCAGACTGACGGACCTTTGCACCTGCGCCTGGTGCATCGAGCGACCGCCCGCCATTCATCTCGAGCTCGTAGATCACTTGGTCTTTCATAATGAGCTGCTCGCGGAGCTGCCGGTTCTCGTCCAAGAGCTGCTTGATCACAACGTCCTTTGGGTCGGTCGAGCGGCCAGCGCCACGGACAATCTCGTGGTCTTCCAACATGCTCGGGCGCGAGTAGTCCTCGGCCATTGCACTCGGTGCGGCAGCTGAGAACGGCGGCGACGCGTCGTGGAAGCTCCCGCGGCTCTGCGACCGCTTGAGCGCTTGGATGTGCGCGCGGATGCACTTGACCCAGTCCTCCATCTCTTTCGCCGTGCTCGCTTGCGCAAACATCTTCTTCGTCGGCGTCACGACTTCAAAGCAATTCGCTTTGTCGTCGATCGTGCTCTTGCGCACGATCGCATCGGGCGTGAGCTCGAGCTCGCCCTTGAGGTGCGCAATGTCTTCTTTGCCCGAGTTGAAGAACCCGCCGCCTTGCTTGTAGTACGACAAGTGGCCCTCGGCGAGCACGAAGAACCGCTCTTTCCAGTTTGCGAACGCGTCCATTGACGACATTGCGCGCTTCGTGAGGAAGCCAGTCTTGCTCGATGCAAACGTCGCCGTGCTGCTGATGCCGTCGTCGCTCTTTGCGTACGACGATGGCGACTGCGACGGCGGGCCAGCCGAGGAGCTGAACGTCGTTGCGCTGCTGCTAAAGCCGCTGCCGTGAAAGCCTTTGCCAGGCGCAGCAGAAATCGTTGCGCGGCTGCTGTACGCACCCGGGCTCGAGCCGAGCAAACCGCTGCCGTTGTTGCTGCCGTGCGCCGTGCTGCCATAGTTTGCCTCTTGGCTGTTCCCGCGACGGCGCGCAGACTTGGAAAAGCGCATGCTGATCGACTGCCGCGGCGCGTCGCCATTGCCGCCAGCGCCGTTGCGTCCGCTCATGCTGCTGCTGCTGTTGCTGACGATGGCGTTGCGGTGGTGCTGTGTGTCGAAGCTGTTGTTTTGCTGTTGCTGCGACTACGCGTCGTCCTCGTTCACAATGCGCCAAGCGACCTCACACAGTGTGCTGTTGCTGAAGAGCAGAGACAGCGGTGGTGGTAGTGCGCGGAAGAGAGCGAGCGCAGTGGTCTCACGTGGAGCTGCTCGTCTCGACGGCTCGCGGGCGCTCGTGAGCTCTCTGGGTTCTCTCGCAATGACGGCGTCGTCGCAGTTGTGATGGAGAAGAAGAGGGGGAAGCGAGGCGCTGCGCTGCTGTTGCATGCCATCCGTCCTGCAATCGAGCCAGCGAGTAGCTGGAAATCAGAGTCAAGACGGGGTGAAAATGAGGGAAGAGAGGGGGAGGACAGTGCAAGTTAATTTCGTTTTCGTTGCAGTGTAGTTTGAGGTGTTGTCTTGTTGTTTGTATACTGCTGAAATCTTCCAATGCAAACAAAACGCATTGAACTGACTTTTTATCGCCAACTTGAATATCAAGTCCAGCAGACGCTGCTCCGGCTATGAAATCAAGATACAAACACCAAGTTTACAGCGTAGTTTCCCGAACGCTACACTGCGAACTACACGACCAAAAGAGTGAACAAACCGATGGTACATTCGGAGGCTACTCCTATTTGCTCGCACAAACATGACGAACAAACAACCTTCCTTCATGCACGCAATGCGCGCATGCACATGCGTTTAACTGAGAGTGAAATATACGCCTAAAACATGAAATATTCGGTCGAGATAATTTACGCACCCAGTTCTAAAAAATTGCAGACATCGTTTGCAATTATAGACTGTCTAGTTTCTAAAATGGTTAGATTAGTTTGAATTGTTTGCTAACACCTCACTAACTAAAAATGAGATGTTAGGACTTGACTAAATCAAGTTTGGCCAGGACTTGCTCCAGGCGTTCCAGGACATGAAAGTGCTGCTCAAGTGAGCGTCTTCTTCTAGGAGTACCAGGTCGTCCGTCCGCTAGTCGCGTGAGTGGCGCGTCGGTTTGCTGGCGAGTGGTACCACGTCGCTAGTCGCTAGTGCAGGCGTGACGCACTAGAGGCACACAGACAAGTTCATACATACACACGCAATAGATCGCATGGACCTTCGTCTTGTTCATCATCATCGTCGAGAGAG